>WBNO01026499.1:3484-19579 GCA_013400575.1 Peucedramus taeniatus | reverse complement strand
GCGGACCCCCGGCCGGACCCGCCGTCCCCGCCCGCCCTGGGGAGCACGGGGCGCCGCGCCGCCTGTTCTGGAGGAGCGCAGCGAGGGCTTTGTCTCCGCAGCAGAGTTTCTGGCTGTGCGTTCCGAGCTGCGGGGACCGCCTGCTGTAGACGGGTTGCAGGGTGCAGGGGGTCACTCATCTGCGTCCCCGGAGTGGCCGGGGTTCGAGGGTAGGCGCCGTCCGCTGCTGAGACCTGGCGGTCGCCCCGAGCCCAAAGCTGCCCTGCCACAACGACGTCCCTGTGAAATCTCCCAGGAACGCGTTCTCACTGCGAAAGGATTTGCAGCTCTGAGATGCTTTATTACTGTAGAACTTGCTTGTGGGAGAGATAATGAAAATTGAAGCTTTGATCATGCGTTAATGAATTATGGTCCGACTTTTGGACGAAGTCCTGAAAGCAGTGGTGGAGAGAAATGCTGCATAATGCCTGGGTTTTCTTGAGTCCTCCTGTGTCTCTCAGAATGAGATGTCGTACAGGGACAGCCCGGTAAAGGCTCTACCTCATAAGGTTATATCATTTTTTAGGTGGTTCTGGTTTATTTTGCCTTTATACTTAGGGGTCATTATGTGTTGGTGGCGAAGACTGCCATTAAAGCAGAAATAATTGCCTCATATTAGAAATGGAAGGGTAATTATTCTAGAAAATGCCTTCTGTTCTGTGTCTTTAGTCATGTGCCCTGTAAAAAAAAAAAAAAAAAGCAGGTTCTCATTATATACACGTGTGAGTTACAGTTCCAAATATTCTAGGGCTCCCTCGTGTAGGATGATTAGACAACATAGTGATTTTTAATTTTTTAAAATTTTAACTTGTTTTCAGAAAACAGTAAGAGTAGTCTTCCTCAGCCTTCAGCTGTTACTGGCTTTTCATTAAAAATGTGCTGTGGAGTGATCGAATCTTATGCCTCAAAGTTGTTTTTTTTTTTCCTTTTTTACTTGTGTATGTGTTATTTTAAATAGGTAGGTTTTCCTAAATTAACTAATTTCATTATCTGTAGCTTCATAGTGGTTGGGTTTTTTCATTGTTCTAAATGCTTGAATCAAGAAGTGTTCATTGCATAGTTTTGCACATACAGAAGGTGGCTTATGGTAGTCTCTTGACTGAAGGTTTATTCTGAACTACCTTTTTGATCCTTCTTAGATCCTTATCTGTTCTTATGATATAAACATTAATGCATTTTAAATACAATAATGCATTTTTGCTTAGTCTCAGTTTTACTTTTTGATTCCACACCTTTCACATTATATGAGGAAATCAACTTTCCTTTTTTCTATGGAAGATATTTGCTTAAAAGTTTCTTGCAGCTCCTGTAGCTATAATTGGAAAAGCCTTCTCTCTATAAGACCATGTAATAGGTTGAATTAGGCAGGTAAAGTTTTTTTACTGCTTCTCTTCATTCTGTTTTATCAGAGCTCTTATTTGTGTAATTGCAGCACTTAATTTACATTTATTTTTGTCTGAGAACTTTTTGTGCTAACTCTTAGTGAATTATTAATCCTGTGTTTTCTTTAATTCCCCTCCTCCCACACTTTCTTTGCAGGTATTGAAAGCAAAGACTTTGGGCTTTTTCAGAGCATTAGTTCCCAGTTTTGTTTGTGTCTTCAAGCAGAAGAAGATAACTCGCTTAATTTGTCTGTCTTGTGCTTGCCAAAAAGCATAGCACTAGGAAGTACAGTACATCCTGTGAAAGTGTTCATCACTTGTATCCAGTTTAAAAATTAGAGCATTTAATAGTGTGGTTATTTCTTCTACAGTAAGACTACTAACAGGGGCTTGAAGCAGAACCCTTAATTTATATGTGCCAGCATTTTTGTCATACTGTCCAATTAAATTGTTTTATTTAGAATCATGGTCTGATATTAAACAGAATTTTTACTTTTGGCTCATAAAGAGATAGAAACAACTGCCAGTTCATGCAGTGTGGGGCTTGTGTATAAGCATATAAAATTGTGTGTATATAGATGGTTATATGTATTTATATATAGTTAGAGCTGCAAGGCTTTAGCTTGTCCTGGGGAACTGACTGGTGTCACACTTGATGCAGATATGTCACTGCATAGACTGTGGGACTGGGTCTGCCCAGCTGCTCATTACTGCTCATTAGCTGTAGATTACTGCTTCCCTTGCTCTCTTGGTAAAGTGGTTTGTAGGAGCACTCTCTAATCCACTCACCCAAATGTACCTGGGTTAGCTCTTGCCACTTCCTTAAATTGTCTAAACTGACAGGTTGATTTTTTGCCTGAAGTGGGTTAGGGAATGTGGCCATGGCCTGTGCTGCTGGCAGAGCTGTGTGGTCAGTAAATTTTGGCAGGGAGGAAGAAGCAAGCAGCTGGGACAGTAATGCTTTAGACTGGCATGGCTGTTCCTAGGCTGTTGCAGCTCCATGGTGAGCCACATACCAGATGTGCATGGTGCTGGATACCCTGGTAGCGTGTGCTTGACAGGGTTGCATTTCTGCTGAATTAGCTACAGCACAAGATACAAAGTTTATATTAACTTTATGCCCTTTGTAGGATGCCAGATGACACCTGGCATGAAATTAAGAGTAATGCTTGCAAACAACTTTCAGGTCATGGCAGCCAATGATGCAAAACTAGCTCACTGAGACTTGTTTAATCTGATGGTGGAGTAAGTGTTAGACTGGATGAACACTTCTCATCAACAGAAGCAGATGTTTTGCACCAGAAGCCCACTTAGTGTTAGGTCTTTGCTATATAGCACAAAACACCCAACCAAAATCACCCCCTCCCAAGCAAACCCAAATCCTGCCATGAGCCAGTTGTGCAGATTATATTATCCTATATGTTAGTGTAGGAGAATTAGCCTGGCTCTTATTTGTTCCATCAATTTAAGGTCAATGGAAATGTATTAAGACTAAAATAGCAGTTACACAAATTTTGCACTGCTTAAATTGCTCTAAAATTCTCAGTTACTTTAAACTGCCATAGATCTTTTTGTAAACAAGCCTTCAGATTAGGGTACTCTAAAAACACCTAGGTATAAAAAACATTTGTTCCTCTGGGGGCAAAAAAGAATTATGCTTTTTCCTATCTATGTAGCATGCAGTGATCTTAAAATATTTTGTTGCAGTAGTCATTCTGAGTGGTAATACCAAATGTTAAGAGTTCAATGTGAATGTTTACCTTTAAATGATTTTAGAGTGCATGTAGTAACTGCTACCATATTTTATTGCTTGGGTTTGGGTTTTCTTTAGGGTTTTTTATTTACTAGCTTAAGTCAGTCTGTGTTTTACTTCAGAACATTTTAGGCTGTTGTGTTTGGAAAATGTACAAAAATTTGCAGCTGTGAATTTTCGATGCCGCTGGTGTCAGCAGTAGCTCTGAGCTTGGTGCAGGCAGGCAGGAGAAACATTCTGCAGTTTCATGTCTTTAGCTTTAATGGCTAGGTCATGATGCTCCTCACGATAGGTTGGATCATCCCATCTAATTGCATGTCCTTACTTTCCAAGCTGGAATTCACTTCTGTTTTCCTTACTTTCTGAATCATGCCTTTTATTTGACCACACCAAATCAAGGGAGACCCTGCTTTTCCAGCCTGTTCTCCACCTCCCTTGACCCAAGGTTTGTTGTCACATGATGGAGTGGGAGAAAGGATTCTTCTGCAGGTTGGCCCTGGTATAGTGTCACTGCCTGCAGGGATACAGCTACAGACACACTGGAAATAGATTTTTAATCCTGTCTTTGACAGGAATGCAGAGTCAGCTCCTGTCTTCTCTGTGCTGCAGTTTGGGATTCTCAGTCTTCAGGTGTGTTGTTTAGTTTTTGAGTAAATAAGACTGATGTACATTTTTCTTTTGCCTTCTGTATTTAGTAATGAATACAAAAATTTTGCTTCGTGAACATGTGTGTTGAGGGCTTTCACCAAATGTAGGTTTCAGATCTGAACTTCTAAGTTCATTAATCAATTCATCATTCATCAATATAAATTGTATTGCTGTTAGTATAATTCTGTAAGTAGACTACAGAACATAAAATGGTATATTTTGTAGAAAATTAAATGATTTTTTTTTAGTAAGTAAGGTTTATTTAAATCTAACTAAGACAACAGAACTTTGAACTATTATTGCCAGTACTGCTACAAGTTTTTTTTTTAATCTCTGTTACTTGAAAGCAAGGAAAACAATTAAATAAAAGCCTGAATTTGCCTGATGTATGCTTTCTGTTAATCTTTTTTTCTGAGAAGTTTACAGGTGTATCTTAGCAGTAATAAGAATTACTACTATGTTATTACTACTCCTATTTCTATATTTAAATTTTGATATTGTATATATGGCATATCTTAGGGATAACTATTTTTAGACCTACTTTTCTATTTGTTAAAAAAAATTAGCAGCTTTTGAAGGAAACTTGGAGTCAGCCAATCTTGTTTACTACTATTGTTAATTTCTTACTAGGCTTTTAATAGATTTTACTGCGCCTTGTAGCTGTGTTTTGTCCAAGCTTTAAATTTCCACAGCAAGAACAAAGTTAAAGGTTTTTTTCAGGCAGGTACTTTTTTGTATTCAGATGTTCATTTAAATAGTTTGGCGACACATTGCTCCTTCTGATAAAAAATAAAAAATTGGGATTTGACCTTTAAAGTTTTTTCATTTCAGATAGGAAAGTAGAGTATTTGAGCCCAGTTTACCTGTATACTTTGCTGATATTTAAGATAGACTGAGTTTTTTGGTTTTCTGTATTGTAATTCATGTGTGCATTAACAAAAGAGTGTAGAATGTTTTTTCTCTAGTTTGTTATGGAAGCAAGCCCAGCTACCTCTTGTTTCTTTTACCTCTTTGTAACTCCCAGGTCCACACTTAAGCTATAATATTCTAAAAATTATTTTTGAACTGTTGTCTTTTTAATTTTAAATTGTATATGATTGTGACTAATTGACTAATCTAGCCTTTAACACTTAACATTGTGTTAATCACAAACTGCAGACAACGTTTAAATTCCATGAAACTAGGTTGGATCTGTCATTTCTTTCCTTTCTGGGTTCTGGATTTGCAATTATTAAACTCAGATTTTTTTTTTTAGCCATTACATTCTGAATTACTGCAAAGTAATTAATACTTTAATACCATTTGGAATTTTCATTGCTTCAGACCTCACTGAAGATCAGCTACCTTTTGCATGAAAAATAATTTAATCAACAAAATACGTATGCTTGTTTAACATACACCCCTAAAAGTCATAACAAACTTTGCACTTATCATCTTTCACTGTTTACAAAGCAAGCAGATGTCCTTCCTCTGATTTGAGGTCAATAAACTGTGTGGTCTGTCAGAATCTTGGAATGGCTTGAATTGGAAGGGACCTGAAAGATAATCTAGTTCCAGTTCCCCTCCCATGGGCACCAGTACCTTCTACCAAGACCAGGTTGCTCAGAGCTCCATCCAGCCTCACACTTCAGGCTTGGGGCATCCACAGCTTCTTTGGGCAACCTGTGCCAAGGTCTCACCACCCTCACAGTAAAGAATTTCTTACTAATACCAAATCGAAACCTACTCTCAGTTTGAAGCCATTCCTCCTTGTCCTTTGCTATGTGCTCTTCTGGAAAGTCCCTGTCCAGCTTTATTGTCAGTCCCCTTACGGTACTATAAGTGCGCTTAAAGTGCTATAAGATCTCCGTAGAGTCTTCTGTTCTCCCCACTGAACAACCCTAGCTCTCAGCATTTCTTCATAGGAGAGGTGTTCCATTCCTCCAGTTGCCTTTGTGACCTTGCTCCAACAGGTCCATGTCTTTCCTGTGCTTTTCTGTGAGGACCCCAGAGCTGGACGCAGTTTCTGTAGGAAAAAAAAAAAAAAAGTTAAACCAGTTAATGTGCTTTGAATCTCTTGTCTTCAGGTGAAAAATAGCTTCACACATGATGGCATTATTCTTGCAAAGCTCATACAACCAGCTGTTGAGTGTGTAGCTTCATGTGATGCATGGCTCCTCTCATAGTGGCAGTGGGATGGACAGGTGGATTAACACATTGCTGCTGCCGCAAGAGACTGTTGTGCTCCCACTTCAGAACATTTTTCTGTTTCTTCCTCTAACTCAGCTGGTATTGCAGCTCCTTGGTGATCTGATTCAGAGCACCGGGATGGCAGCGTTTGTTTATTTATTCTGTGGATAAGATTCCAGATGTAGTGGGCTGACCAAGGAGATGGGCAGGCACAACTTTGGAGGCTGCATAAACATGCGTGGAAAGTTTGGGAGGTGGAGGGGAGAGAGTGTGTTCCTGAAGGATACAGTTGCAACCAGCTGTACAATTGCTTGCCATCTCGACCAGTGTTGATCAGTACTATTTTTGCCAATTTCCCAAATAGTGTTATTTGAGCATGGGAGGTGTTATTTTTTTGGATTTTGTTTCTTAAAAAACTATTTTTTTTTAATAGGTTTTTTCACAGTGGCATAGGATACTTCACGTATCATTCTTGAAATATAGATAAAGCAAACACTGACTCTTTGACCAATTCATAGAATAACCTGAACTGTAATTTAACTTCCATAATTTAATGGGTGCTCCTTGCATGTGCTTTTCTAACTGTAAAAGAAATCTGTTTTCAGTTTTAAATAATATCCCTACACTGTGCAAGCTTCCCCTGTGAAAGGAAGAAAACTTTGGACTCTGGTCCTCCATATTCTAATGATGTATGGTGTGATATCTCTTGTATTAGAACTGGAAAATATATTTGTATAACCCTGCTAAGTCCATCATAATTATGTAACCTATTTCTGAAGCAGCAGCTTAAAATTGTATGGGTATTTCCAGTGGATGTGTAAAACATACTGGCATGAACTATGTGTTTTGAAGTGCCTAGGAATGTTTTGCTTCAAAGGTGATACCTATATATACAATCCTAATTTTAGAGTATTTTTTCAACCATTTTTAAGAGTGCTATCCGAAGTTATTAGATTAGAATAAATAAATATTTGCTTAGTGTTCTCAGCTTCTTACCTCCATATATAACTGGTTTCTCTAACGACTCAAATTCTTTGTAGATTTTAGTCTAAGCAGCAAGGGAAACTGTAAAATTAATATTCCAGACAGTTTAGTCTGATCTGCCAGTTAACAAATCAGATCTTATCGTTTAATCTTGCCCTCCTCAGAATGGCTTTTATGTTCCCTGTTGTCCTCATCCCTGTTTGCCCCCCTCTCCTTTTGTGTTTTCTCATGGCTTTATATTGAATTGAGGATTGACCAAGAAACTCAGGATTATTTTTTTCTTGCAGAATGGTTCTGCTTAGTATTGTTTGACTAGCAAAAATGGAACTTTATTGCGCACTTAATGCAGGAAAAACTCTAGCACCCTGTTCAAGGTTCAAGAGCTTCCTATTGTAGCTTGGTAAGAAGATCTGAATTGCCTTTGACTTTGTATATATAAGGTTAGCTAAAATTGGAAATTCCATCTCCACTGCTTCTGACTTAGAGCAATTGTATTGCTGTGGTGGATTGGAGACAACATGTTACAAAATAGGTAGCAATTAATTAAATGGTACTCTGGCTAACATAATGAATGAAATGTATAATTTCTAGAAGTATCTTTTGATTTTTTTTTAAAATTCACTGTGACAAGAGAATTCCACAGTGATGTGTATAACAAGTACACTTAGAGCAGACAGTTCCTTCAGTTCCACTTGTTAACTTTGTAGCAGTGTGGCTCACTGACTTGGCAGTTGGATGTTTAATGATGACTCTTGTTTATCTGGCTCATCTTAAATGTATCTTGAGAGCATTCCTTTGAAATGCTCTGGATGGAAATAAGGGAATTATTTTTTGACCTTACTTGCATCTTGCATCAGCTGCTGGGCAAAGCCAAATTAAATGTCTCATATTAGAAATGTTTTAGTGCATTAGCTGAGTGGTGACTCTAGGTACATACAGAAGCTTTTCACATATAGAAGTAGTTTACTTGGAATACTTTGCTTATCATACAGTACATTTCTCTAGAGTGTTTTGGCACATGAGTTCTAGTGGGGTAGCTAATTTATTTTTAGTTTAAATGGAGATACTCTATAGTAGTTGACTGTCTTTAAGCCCTCTTGGCTGGTTTTGTTCAGCTTCTGAGATTCTTCTTGATTTGCCTGCTATCTAGCTGGATCTCAGCTGTTCTTTTGTAAATTACTTACTTTCCAGTTCTGTTCTTGCCACATTCCTAGCAAAAATAGGGAATTCAAAAGAATAGAGAAAAATTAGTTTCTCACTCTTTAGCAACTGAAGCAAACTCAAGTGTTTTATATTTGGAGCGTGGAAACAAAATTAACATCTATGCTATGGCTTCTTCCAAGAAGTGTCAGAATATTTCATTATCCATTTTTTTTGGCTCTTATCTTAACAGCTGCTGCATTATAACCTTTGGTTTGTTTTTAAAAATGTTTCAACTGTGCAAGTGTATTCTAGTCACTTATTTTTGCAAGGAAGTTAGTATAAAGGCAAGTACATGTATATTAATAAAATCAGATGTTTTTTAAGAACTAGAATTTTTATTAATGATTTTAGAACATTACATGGTACTTAACTTGGTTTTGGAATAGATGAAACAGAAGGACTGAGTAACATGGAAGTTGTAATGATTCCCAATATCAGGGAAAAAAAAGTTGTAATTTTTTTTTTAATTCTTCTATAGTTAGCTATACTTCTGTTCTGCTGAGGGTCATCCATACGTTAAGAAAAATAGATACGTAGGATATCTTTTTGCATATTTCAGTTGTTCTACTCAAGTGTTGAAAATGTCAGTGCTGAAAAAGTGTTGAGATTACTTTTATTTTATAGTTCTGTGGTGATTTTATTAAATAGCCAGAATATAGGAAGATCATGACTGCTGCATTTGGAAACCAGAAGTTTAAAACCATTTTTTTTTCCTCCCCTCTAGATTTTCAACTGAATTCTCATCTATCAACACTGGCAAATATTCACAAGATTTACCACACCCTCAATAGGCTGGTAATGACTTGCCATTTTCTCTTAGCAGAATAGCTAGGGCTTTAGTCCAGAATATTTAATGATTGAAATCATTAAGTGATTACACTTCTAAAAATTATAACTGCCTTGTTGTATGAAAGGCTCTTGGGTTTGAATTTGTGAAGAGATAAGCAGTATTAGTAAAAGGTGAAAGATTATACTCCATAAGTCAGAGTGGAGTTTGAGCTTTGTTTGAACATTGGATTAAGATGTTGCCTCATACAAGAAGCTTTCTTGGATACATTAAGTGGTGGTAATCATCATGTTTTCCAGAAGAAACTGGGTAACTGTATTGAATGAGCAAGCTGTCCTCTTACACCCATGCAAAAAGTGAGACAAGGTTTTTGTGAAGGCTTTTCCTGCTTATGTGCTGTGTATTTACATTTGTTTTATTGCAACCATGGCTGGAAATGGTGATACATCTTCTGTGTGTACACTGCAAATTTAGTGGAAAAGACCCTGCCTGAAGAAGAGGGTAACTTGTTTCCAAGATTTCAGTTGGTCTTTAATAGTTTCCTTTAGAACACATATATATATGTTTATCCTTAAGCAAAGCCATTTCTGTGCTAAGTGGTAAATTCAGTCTTTCTTATGCTGCATTTATTTGTGGAAATATTCAATAAAATAATGCCAATTCCCCATCTGATGGGTAATATTTCCACTCTTGAAATAATTTGATATGTTTTTGATTGGAAAAAAACCTCAAAAATATTTCAGTTTACTTGAACTTTCTAGATAAATTTGCAAGGGTAACTTTTTAGGTAAATATGAGCTGAAAACACAAATACTACAATCTTAGGTAGATGATCCTTAAGTTATTAGGATGAATATTAATATCAAGTAAAAGTTAAAGATAGTACAGAAGAATGAAGATTACCATCTTGTTTAACTGTATCATTCCTGTTTCTTGCAGAATCTGACAGAGGACGTTGGTCAAGACGATCACCAGACAGGTATTTAATAGGGATGGAGTAAAAATAGATTGAAACAATTTAAACACACTTTATTAAACAAGTCTCTATAACATAACTGAAAATTATGTTTTAGAAGGCTAAAGGAGTTTTAGCAAACAATTGCCTGGGTTTCTTAGTTTTTTTTTCAAAATAGGTGTTTGTGCTTTTAATTTATTGAATTATGAAGGACTTGATCAGGTTTCAGCAGTATCTGTAATTTTACGGTCTTAGTTTAGAAGACTTAATGAAAAATTTCTCTCACTCCTGGGACTCAGCCTGTTGAGCCACAGAATATCCATGTTCTTACAGTGTTTTCAGTCTTGAAAGAGCATTAGTGAGAACAGAGCAGAAGCAAGACCTCTTCTGGCTGTTGTGATGCCTGTGACCGAGTTTAAATGCTGTGCTCCAAACAACCAGCTTTTTTCTTGGCTGCTTCTGATGCAGGTTATTTCTGTTTCTTGTGCAGATTTTCAGTCAGTGTCTGAGTGCTATCTATTTTTGAGTTTGTATTTGTGTTTTGTTCCATGAAGTGTCATCATTTTTTGAGGGCCTCTTTTCAGGTGCCTGGTACCAGCTTCCTGCCATTCTTGATTTGTCAGCATTTGAGCTTTGTGACTCGATGTTTTGCAAGAGTTCTTACCTCCTTTTGCACTGCCTCCAAGCCCTGATCACTCACTCAGCAGAACTATTCTTTAAAACTGACCATGTCTGTCCTGATTCAAAGCTTTTTCACTGTCCTGAGGTAATGACTATATTTGCTGATGCTACCTTGAGCATGTAGGAAAGGGGAGAGAGCTGTCAGCTCCTCCTGGAGATTTCTGGCACACACTTAAAAATCTAGCACACTCTTAGCCTAGAGCAATGAGAAGAGATGCATAGGACTGCATTGCTTGGGATTGGGCAGAGCTCACTTATGGATTATGCACTCTCCCCTGTACAGTAGCAGGTGACTTTGTTTCATGCTTGAACTCTTACCCTAGCCACAAAAGGCTTCTCTGAAATACTTCCCTTCAGTGTGGTTTAGTGATTTGATACTTGAAATTAGCTCATTATGTAAATGAAAAAGAGGTTGTTTGAAGACAGAGATTTTAATGTCCATATTTTAGAACTGATGTCCTCTCCCATCTTGTGATGGAGACTTGGAATTGTCTCCTGTGTGACCCAGGTGCTCTAAACTGAGCAGCTACGTACTGATTTCATGTATGAAAATGTGTTCTATAATCTTTGTTTACTCTTGATCACCAAGACCAGTTGTGAAGTATTGAGGTAGTCACCTTCTGTCACTAATCAGTAAGTGTTGATGTACTTGAGGTATTTAGAATTTGTCTTACCTCTTGCCTAGCACTTCTGTCATAAAGTATAAGAAATCGGCCTTGGCACTCTCATTACCTCTATTAGAAGGTGCTTGAGCACGTTACCATCAATGTCAGTATAAAACTGTTCATCAAAGCCAGTATCCTATTGCCTGCACACTGTTGTTTGAATTGAGCTGTTTCAAAAGTGTAAATGTGCCTGTTGAATGAGTTGGTGCAGAAAACCCCACTAAAGAGTACAATTTTTTGCAATAGTTGTAAAAGAACCTTTCAAACCAGAAACAAGTATGAAGTGAAAACCAAAAGTAAAGGTTAATAATACCAGGTTCCCTCCTCATCTTCAGATATTATTTCCACTGTTTCTTATGCTTCTGCCCTGTTTTATGTCTCCTTGTAGGAAGAGATGAAGCCCAAATGTTTGTGTAAGTTCCAGGCATGTCCGGTTGAAATATGTGTTTGATTTGACTCATATGAGGACAAATACACATGCAAGGAGCTATTTTGGCCATCGTGAATGTAGTACAGTCCTGTTTGTGTTTTGTATGAGACTTGATACTTCTGAAACATCTTACTTGGAGAGACTCACATAAATCTATAGGGTTACTTTTGAAAATTGTTTGATTTCAATGTGCTTAAACTTTTGGAACTTCTGTTTTCCAGTAAGAAGTTGTCAAGACCTATTAATTTTGTTGCACAATTTGTAGAACTATATAGGTGCTGTGAATTTGAGATTCTGTGTCTAGAACTCATTTGAAAGTCAGATTAAGAACTGTTGCAAAAGGTTTGAGTGTTGCCAAACCCATGTCAAGGTTTTTTATAGTTCTGTGGTTATTTTAACATTAAATCTTCTGGCCCAGGCCTTATTCTTAAAGATTGCTGTTCATTTTCTGACATAATTATCTCTGTTATTGTCATTATGTTGTGGACTTTGTTTTTGGGATGACTTAATGTATGCGTATCTAAATTTGATTGGGATTTCTAAAAGCTATTTAAAAAAATCTTAGTTTTAGGTTAATATTTATTGATAATAGTATTAACTTTTAAATGCATATCACATTTACTTCAAAGCAGTTGTTTCTAAGCTAACAAAAAATGTCTTGGACATCTAAATTACTTGAAGCACATTGTATCTTTTCTAAGTATTAGCCAGATTTCCTTTCTGAAACCAGGCCTTAAAACATCAAAGAACTACAGGGAAGTGGCAGTTTCAAAATTCCTTCAGTGGTTTGAGAGCTAAGATGAATCTTGTTTCCAAATTCTAGTCCCCTACAATGATTGCAGTCTCATGTGCTATCATTCAGTAGGCATACCTGTCTGAAAAGTAAGATAGACTTCAAATGTGGCATGGGCTTTGCCTTTTCACCTATTTGTAGGTGTAAGAACAGCAGGCATTCTGATTCCATAAACAATTTCTTTTTCTTTTAGTATGTATGTGCATTAACTTGGAAAACTCACATTTGAAATAACAGTTGTTTTTATGTCATAGCTACAAATCTAGCGGCTTGTTAAAAGCTTAAAGTCATGATTTGGTAATTAAATTGTGACTTACTTATCCAGACTAAAAGGTCTTTAAAAGTATGCCTCTTGTTGTCACCTGGCTTGTTTAAAACAGTGAGGTAATCTCTTCAACAAAAAGAAGGCTTCATTGCTGTTCATGAATCTTTGGAGGGGGAGAGAAATTTCTTTTGCCTCTGCTGGTTTTTTCTTTTGTTAGATTAGAGAAGAAACCCCTCTAGAATCCAGAGCAATTCTGTAGTGTGGAATTCAAGACAGACAAGAGGATTTTTCATTTTGCAACAGGATTGCAAATTATTTAATGTTTTGATGAGTATCTTAGTTTTCTCATTTTGTGTCTGAAAACTGATAATTGTTAACTGTGCTTGTGGTCGTTTTGCTGCATTTTGAAGTGATCAGCTATATACTCCCAATTGCTTCAGCATTCACAGTTTCTAATTATTTTTCCTTTGAAGCATCCTTCTACTGAAGCATCAGAAGAGCAGGATTCCTCACAGGCATTAGCTAGAGGAGGTGAAAATTCCATGCCTGTAAATAATTTCTGTAGGGACACAGTTTGTAGATTTCTTCTTTATTGACTTCTTTTTTCTTTTGTTTATTCTGGTTTTATTGCTATTCTAGGACTGTCCCTCCCTTGGGGTTTTATTTTATATATTATTTTAAATCTCCTAGGATGAATTTTAGCTCTTGAATTGATACTTCCCTTTGGAAGCTTTGTCTTCTGCAAATTTGGAAGTATTCAATAGGATGTTTGGCAAACAGCATTTAAACTCGGCAGGCTTTTGGGTGGTAGTGGTCTGTTCAGCAGCCATTTGGAGGCTCTACCTTGCAAATGTTAGCTTCAAGTGTCAAAAACCAGTGAGAACTAGGAGGGTTCTGCCAGTCTTGAGTTGAGGCCTAGGAGTGAGAAACTTTGAAGATAACCACATCAGCAAAGCAGTACTTGGTAAGTAAAATTCTGTCAAATTTGCATGTAGTCAGAGGTAGCTGCATGTTTGTTTGCAGATGGGCAGACCTTTGGGAAGTGAAATTAGTTGTGCACTGCTAGATCTGAAATTACATTTAGAATTAGAAAGCTCTGTGTAGAAAAGGTTAATATTGCTATCTTCTGAGCTGCATTGTAAATTAAGAAGTTGCAGGAATTCGAAGTAAAAAAACCCAAACGGATAATTTTTAGCTTTGTATGAAAATGAAAGAAATATTCTGCTGCTGTTACAGAGAAAATATAACTTCAAATTTAATACACCAATTTTAGTAACAAAAGAAATACTTTGAGAGTAAAATCCTTACACTGTGTTTTTAGTAGTTTAAAGGTTATTCAACAGCTAAAGCCTTGTAAAGACTTGCTCCAAATCTCAGTTATTAAGATGTTAAGTCTCAGAAAGCACTTATGTTTGTCCACCTGGTGTCTGTGTGCTGTCAGTGTGTGAGGGCAGTGTATGTGTGCATTTAACAGCCACCTACCAATTTCTGAGCTGTCTCTTTTCTTCCCTTTTCTGTCCCTTTGAGAGCTGCAACTAAATACATTCAAACCAAAAAGGATACAAGTTTTTCATAGGAGTCATTGGAGAAATTGGGTTGTAGTGAATTCTGTGATCAATTTAAGCCTTTAAAACAAGTTTACCAATCTTCTTAAAAACATCCAATCATTTAAGGAGGCAAAGAGTCCAAGCAGGAATTCTTGAGTTAAATTCTTTGGTTTGTATGGGGTTGCAAGTCTGACAAAATGATTTCTCTGTTCTATAACTGCTTTATTTTACTTTTATTTATTTTTTGATCTTTTGCTCTCCTTCTTTTTTCACAGAGGCCTTGCATATTTCTTTTCATAATCAACTGACCAGTAAACTGCACAAATTTGTGGGGGGTGAGGGGGATATATGTTTTTTTCTTGCATTTTACCAGCATCCATCCTGTGGCCATCACAAATGGATTTTTACTTTTTTAAAAGAAAGGCAATTTGAAACAATCCATTTGCTCTCAAAAGAATAAGATAGCTACAGGTTATACTTAAGTAAATGCATATTAACCAAAAAGAGGTGTTCACTATCACATTTTCATTTATTAAGTTCAGTGTGTGTCTTAAGTCTGTTGGCTCTTTCTAGCCATCTGTTGAGTTCTGCTGTCATCTTAAGTGTTTTAGTTTGTGTAGGCTTTCAAAAAATACTTACTGGCAGAGTCTTTAGAAATTTGATCTGAAAGATAAAGTATCACAGGTTCAATAACTTATGAGAGTACAGTTTTTCAGTATCATTAATGTGCAGGCATAATCAGATGGAACAAATGACATTCGGCAGGTCAGGGTCCTTAGTTTATTTAATTTGTAAAATGCCTTGAGTGTACTCTGAGTTTTTTACGGTTTCTGGCTTATCTATTTCAAATATAGCTGATATTATTGAGAAGAAAATAAATACTATTGTCATTAATTTCCTTTTCTAATGCATTCTGGACAGTGCTTCTTGAAGTATGTTTTTCTGACACAGCCATTATGATTTTTTTTTTTGTGGTAATAGTTTATGGAGCATAATACTTGCAATTTTTGGATGATTAGTTAAATTGTAATTTGAATTTACAATGCTCTTGATTCTCTTTCAAAAAGACAGTGTGTGGCCATACTCTCCTGGGACAATAATGGGGAGGGAGCTTTAGGGTTAAGAAAAAAAAGAATATACAGGAAGAATTTTTTGAATTGGAGAGTATCTCTTGAACTAGAGAGATTAATTTTCTTCTTAATAGGTAGAAATTAATATAAAGATAAGACCAAAAAAGGCATACTTGGTGCAAAACCTTTATTAGTTGAAACCAGATTAGTTTATCTTGGTGTAAAAATTGGGTTGAACATCTTACATAACACTAACTAGAGAAATATGAACATAATACTAGAGAAATATGTACTTTGTTACGCCTTAGTTTCCGTGCATGTTTGAAATAACATACATGTAGCAAAGCCTGTGAGGCTCTAAGGTTCCTTACATGTGTTTCTCCTATAACAGGAGAGAGCCTTTCAAAGATTCGAAGAATAGGTAAGCAAAAGATTGCTGTCAGTATTTGTTGGGAATTGGGCCTCTGATTTCAGTCTGTTCCCTTGGTGTCAAAATCAGTCAAAGTTTTATTGCTTGCTTCTGTGCTGTGATATAAGATAAAAGATTTTGTAGCCATCTTAATTGAGCATAGCTAAACTTGGATGCTGTTGTAGCAAAGAGAAGATATCTTAGGAATGCTGGAGTTCTTAATGTTTTCTTGCAAATTTCTTTGGTATCGCTTTATGTCTGGATTTTTATACCTCACTTCTCTTCCTTTTCTTTTCAAATTCTCTGTGTAGCATG
>WBNO01026498.1:0-10510 GCA_013400575.1 Peucedramus taeniatus | reverse complement strand
ATTTTCAAGGATGGAATGAACATATGCATAATTTTATATATATATATATATTCATGCATTATTTTCAGAGATGCCATTCTGTTCCCTCAGAGGCAGAGGAAGGGCCCAGGTGCACAGTTTTCCAAACTGTTCCCTTCAGCTGCTGCATCCATTTCCTTGTGGGTGTTACAATATTCAGAATATGTTCAGATGCTTCCTGCAGGCACTGAGGAGGTTTTTTTGGGGCAGCATCCCTTTATCTGACAATGAAACAGCCCCTGAATTGCTCAGGAATGTTGGCTCTGGTTTTTTCCCTTTTCAGCCCCCAAAGTCCTTGCATGGTGGGTGAGTGAGAGCCCAGAATTGCAGCATCAAGTTCTCTTATTTCAAAAGGTTGTTGAACCTCTTTTCCCCTCTGTAATAAAGTTTATTGCTTCCTCTGTCTTCCCCTGGCATTGTGGAAGGGGCAGATTTGCCCTGGCTGGGTCATTTTCTTCTACAGAATCCTCCAGGCTTTAAAAAAAAAAACTAAAAAAGGCCTTAAAGCTCTAAAACGTGCTGATTCAGCTCTTTTTTTTTAATATTCTCCACTGATTTATTTGTCCTGACCCTTGTCTCCATATTTTTATTATTTTAAATTTTATTATGTATTTATATCATACATTTCCAGGCAAATCCCAAATTTCTGCATGTTTTATGCAGAAGAAAAAATTTGATTTACAGAATTCAGCCATGAGAACCCAGCAATCATTTCCCCACCATCTCCACACCCACCCTTCAGTTCTCCCTGTCAAAACCTACAGCAGGATGAACAAGAAAATCTATAGGGTGAGACCTCTTTGGGGCCTATTTGTGCATTTAATTTTGTGAAACCAAGTCTTAAGGAAAGAAAAAAAAAAGCTGCTTATTCCTGTAATCTCTTTTCTCCAGAGCCATATTAAATTCCAGTTTCCAGCCCTGCACAGGTGAGGGGGAGATTTAAACCAGCTGCAGGTGATGCATAAAAATGTTCCAAACTCAACTTTTGGCAATCCAGAGGATTGGCAAAGCACAGTCCTTAGAGGAAACGGAAAACTGGCAGAAATTTAATCTCATTAATGCATTTTTAGACAAAATAAATTATTTTCCACATGGGGAAAATCCATCCATCCGCATTGGGGGATTGTGAATTTTCACCTGGATGTCAGCTGGGGCTGTGAAATGAATAATTCACTTTTCATTCCATGTTTCCAGCTCACAAATCTCTCACTGCAGTGCTGCTTCCCTGGTTTATCGTGTTCATCTGGGATTATTTTCTTTCTGAAATCATCTCGTGTGTGTTTGGTGCAGTCACACACCTCCCCTGCCAACATCCTCCCCCGAGCTAAACCTTGTTGTGCCTCACTTTTACAAGATCTCAGATAAAGGACTCGGTAATTTCTGGTAATTGAGGCCAAATTTTTGTTCCAAGTGGGGTTCTGGGTGCAGCCAAAGGAAATGTGTGGTGCTTAAAGATCTGATCTGATGAGTTCAGTTTGGTTCTGTCACTGCTGCTCCTTGCAGATGTCTGTCAGTGTGGTGTAAAATCCATTTTTCTGGGGTGTGTTGTGCTAATAATAACGTGCTGTGAGGCAAAAAGGGAAAAAATAGAGATGTAACTCAGCAGAGAAAAAAAAAAGATAAAGCTACCATAGCAAAGAGTTTTAAATTTACAGATCTGCAATAATATTGGGGTGCTTTAATCTGTCAAAATATTCACTTTTCCCCACCTTTTCATCTTAAATGTGTCCGCTTGTTTCCTAAAGAAAATTTTGGGGTTTTAAAAAATTTGTTCTGCCACTTCTTCACTGGCTGAGTTTTGCAGGAATTAAATGGAAAACATGAGAACAGGGCAGCCAGGGACCTCTTTTTGCCCTTTTAACCGAGCTGAATTTCCTTTTTTGCCTTTTTAACCAAGCTGATTTTCCTTTTTGCCCTTTTAACCAAGCTGAATTTCCTTTTTTATCCTTTTAACCAAGCTGAATTTCCTTTTTTGCCCTTTTTACCAACCTGAATTTTCTTTTTTGCCCTTTTAACCAAGCTGAATTTCCTTTTTGCCTTTTTAACCAAGATGAATTTCCTTTTTAACCAAGCTGAATTTCCTTTTTAACCAAGATGAATTTCCTTTTTGCCCTTTTAACCAAACTGATTTTCCTTTTTTGCCCTTTTTAACCAAGCTGAATTTCCTTTTTTGCCCTTTTAACCAAACTGAATTTCCTCTGAGGCCTTTGGGATTTGGGGCAGGTGTTGGGTTTTACCTTTCCAGCCCCAAATAGAAAATCACCTTTCTCCTGTGCAACTCCCATGTCCTGAAGTGCAATTTAACAAGCTTAACAGAAG
This sequence comes from Peucedramus taeniatus, assembly GCA_013400575.1. NCBI lineage: Eukaryota > Metazoa > Chordata > Aves > Passeriformes > Fringillidae > Peucedramus > Peucedramus taeniatus. Next base: position 8,173 of record WBNO01026498.1, on the reverse strand, counting down.
CATTTGCAATTATCTAATAGCACCTGAAAATTGCTCCCTGAATGACAGCAGGAAGTTTCATTTGCATTCCATATCTGATGTTCAATCTTCTAATCCTCCACCCAGCCTGCCAGGAAAAACAGCGTCGGCAGACTGGAATTTTATTAAAATCAGAAAGCAGGGGTGCTGCTTCCCACTTTTCCATCACAGCCTGCAAGGTTCCAGCCTTCTGGAATACTTTAATTCCTTCAGCCATTGTGTTCCTGGTTGTTTAAATGGGTTTTAGTCACAGGGTTTTTTATAGACTTTCCCTTTTGGGTTGGCTTCCCTCCCCCAGGAAAGCTGAAGTTTTTGCTCGTTTATTTAAGTTAATCTTCCATGTTGTGACATTTTCCCCCCTCATTAATGAGAGCTCCTAATTGAGCCTAATGAAACATTTACTCACTCTGCTAGATAATATTATCTGCCAGCACAACAGAGATAAGGCTCTGTGAAGAAAATAAGCTTTTGAAAGATTCTGGGTGAGATATGAGCGCCGTTTTTGGGCCAATATTTTCTTATTTGGCTGGAGAACGCCCTCGTGGTGCAGCTGTGTAACCAAGCCATGGCAAACAACATCCATTATTTATTGGCCTGCTGGGCAAACAAGGACACCTTTGACTACATCAGGTTGGGAGGTCGATTTACTGAGCCTTCCCCCCGGCCTGAGTCACTTTTTTTGTGTTTATATTCCCTCAAATTTTCCATTTGGCACGAGGGAAAGCCAGGGGAACTTGGGGGAGGGGAGCAGGAGAGAGCTGGGTCTGTAGCAAACTGGCACAAATGGAATTGTGCCTTTTTTATTTCTGCCCAGGTGCTTCAGATCCAGTTACAGCCCATAAAGGCAGAGTTTCCTTGAGCCAGCAGCAAATGCAGGACGAGTAGAGGAGCCTTGGAAGTGTTGGAATGGTTCCATTCCCTCCCTTCCTGCAGAGTAAAATGGAAATCATTGAAAAAAGCTTGAAACACACTGTAATTCTGTGAAATTCTTGATCAAAACTGGGTTGCTTGAGATATTCCAAAGATATAATAAGGATATAACAAGGATTTAAGTGTCCCAGGCCAGGTTGGAAAGGCTTGGAGCAAGCTGAAGGTGTGGAAATGGAAGGGAGGTGGAACTGGATGAGCTTTAAATTCCCTTCCAACCCAAACCATCCTGGAAATCCAGGATAAACAGTTATTTGCAAGGGATCCAGGAAGGAGAGTGAGGACTTGAGGCACAGAAAAGACTCTTTTCATCTCATTACCAACATCACTCAACCATTTTTAAGGTTAGGAGCCCTCTTGGAGTCAGGAAATCTGGATCCCTGATGATGCAGGGGCACAAGGATGAGGTGATCGGGATCAGGAACGTGGCTCTGGGAATTGCAGCCTTGGAATGACTTGGAATTCCAGGAGTTGGATCAGCTCCACACATTGTGGAACTGTTTGTTCATCAGCCTCTCATTGGTTTGTCTTCCCTCAGGTTCCCTTGGTGCTGATCTGTGCTTCTGTTTTGGGCAGGATCCTGGGGAAAGTTGGGATATCTCTGGAATGGGAATGTTCACTGGGGTGCTCCCACCCAGGTCATCCCCTCAGCAGTGGTTTTCCTGGAGGAAATTCGTCCTCAGGGGTAGACTGAACCTCATTCCTTCACTTTTTTTTGTCTTTTATTTGATTTATGGCACTGGAAAATCCCAGGAAGGAGGGAATTTCAATTTCTGCAGTGGCACAGCACTCACTAAGAGCCATATTGTGTAGTTCAAGTGCTTCTCTCGATATTTATGTATAAAAACCTATTTTTTATCTTAATTTAATGCTAATTCATTTCCTCAGAACAGAATTTTGATGAGCTATTGCTGTTTGTTGTCCACAGATTGTTCTGCCTAATCCCTCTTCAGATCCTGGGCTGCAGCCAGAAGAAATCTGGGCCATCCTATGGAAAAGAGTGTTGGAAGTACACAGGGAGCAGAGGTAGGCTGTGATTTTGCAATATCTTCTGAAATATTTAAGGCTTTAAACCTTAAAGCCAAGGTTTAATAAGCAGATCTCAAGCAGTATGGTTAAATCCACAATAAAATTCCCAGTAAAAATCACAATTCCTGAAATTCTCATTTGCTTGGTTGGCAAAACCATCTCCACTGAAAAAGGAGAAACCCAAACCAATCCAAAAAAAGGGAAAAGAGGGAAATTCCTGGAATTCTCTGCTGAGCACCGTTTCCAGCCTGGCCAGGGTGTGCCTGGAAGTTTGGAGGGAATGCCTTTGGCTCTGGTTTGGCAGGAGCCTCCTCTCCAGCTTGTTTGTCCTGCTGGGAATTTGCATGGGAGGAGTGAGGTTGTGATTTTTAATATCTGAACCAGGCTCCAGGGTCACTGGGATTTGCCACAGTTCCCTGTGTTTGTCTGGAGGTGTGGAAATCTAAATACCAGCCTGAGCAAAATGTTCAGTGTTTCTCTCTAAAGCCTTGGCACAGCACCCAGGAGGCCCCAAATAAATGGATTTTTCGGGGATTGCATCTCACCCCTGTGAACTTTCCACCCTGCCCTTCTCCAAAACGTCTGTGCCATCTTCCTTAGCATTTCCTTGGGATGTACTTGAAATAAATCGAATTTACGCTTCAACTTTTTAGTTTTTTTTTTTAATTTTAAAAGTTTTAATTCTTAATGGCAGTGCAAAATGCACTTAAAATTTAGATGATGTAGCTTGTCTGAAGTTAAATTTATTTATCTCAGGTAAGAGAATTGGCTGTTGGTATTAAAATTGAGATTTCTCTGTGTTTAGTGCTGTTTATTCCACACCATTTCAAGCTGGATCTAGAGGACCTCAATCCTGTTGATTTTTAGGAATCCTTCCAAGGAATTTTTAAGGACAAATAGATGAAAGAAATAACGTGAACTTGTGTGTTTTTTGCAAGTTCCAGCCCTCTGTGAGGGGTTCTGGCCAGCAGAAGGCACCACCAGCTCAGCTTTGCGCCGCTCAGCCGCTCGCCGGCATTCCCGGCTGGATCCCCCCACTTCCAGCAGGATTTCTCAGGAAATTCATCCTCCAACACCTCAGATTTTCACAATTCCCACTGAATAATGTGTTCCCTTGCTTTTCCAGGCCTGAGGGGTGGGGATCTCCCCGTGCAGTGATGCCCGGGATGGGGGCGGTGCGGCGCGCGCTGGCCGGAGCCGTTCTCCCGTTCCTCATCCTCTCAGGACATTGGGTTTCGGCTGAGAACATCAACTTCTACAACATCAGGCCTCCACCAGACCGTGAGTAGCTTTTTTTTATGGAAGTTTGGCCTTTTTTCTATGGAATTCTGGCCTTTTTCTCTATGCAATTCTAGCTTAAAATTGTAATTATTTGCCGCGTCCTTCCAGTCCTTTGGCTTCACCTCCTGTTTGTCTCCAAACAAACTTTAAAATAAACATTCTGCTTCTCAACCCACAGCACTTCATCCTTAATATCTGACGAGTAGACTCAATGAAAATAAATCAAATCATTGCCAAATTAAAGAGTCCTTGAGACTTTGGCATTTTAAGGGCTTTTCTTGTGTTTTTTCTGTCTCCCTGCAGAGGAAATCATGCAGCGGTTTCCTTGTAAATAATCCAGAACAGGTGCTTTTGGTCTTTTATCTTGTTGGGGGTTTTGTAAGGGGAGGAGTAGGTGTTGCTGCATGCAATTAATTCAGTCTGAAGGTAATTAAAATCCTCGTGGGACCTGTGAAGCCAGTTGGCACTAATGGCATCATTTTATTTTTTTTTTTTTTGCCTCTTATCTGGCATCACCAGTGTTCCATCCCCTCATTTGCATTATCTGCATCATTAAACCAGCCAGGATATAATAGCTGGAAATAATTCCTGCCCCTAATGAACCCTGCACCTTCCAATAATTCATTGAAATAATGGAAAGATTTTAAAAGATCTTTTGTTTAAAGGATCCGACTTCTCCTTCCAAGTGAGTGTTCAAGCTCTGGAGGTGCTTTGGAAATGAAGTTTTTCCATCAAAGGAAAATGTAGATTTATGTTTGCTCCATGAGGAGGGGGATAAACTCTTCCCTCTTTCCTGCTTTTCCCACCACTGCCTCAATTTTTGATTATGAGAGTGAAAATATGAGGCTATATTTTGAGTTCAAGCCTAGAGAAAAAAAAAAAAAGCTTTCTGCAAAACTTGTTTTGTTTGTCTAACAGTGAAAAATGTAAATATATATATAATTAATTTCTGTAAATACATGCATGTACCAGCATAATTTTGAATATTTAATTTTTATTCTCAATACTTCCCAACTGACTGTATTTTAATTCCTTTTTAACCCTTTCCAAGCCACTCCATTCCCAAACAGTTTCAAGTGCTTTACCTGTGACAACGCAGTGGACAACTACAACTGCAACAGATGGGCTGAAGACAGGTGGTGTCCTGAAAGTGAGTGAGGCTGGATAAGGACATATTCAGTATTTGTGAGATTGAAACTTGCTTTTCCCTGGCCCATCCCCTTGGAGAAGTCTGGCTCAGTCATGGCATGCATGTGCCAGCACAGTTTTGTTATTGGTGGTGCTGAGTCAGGTAATTTCTGCTGATGTGACAATTTTGGGGTAAAGAAAGAAAGTTTCTTTACCCATCCCAGAGGGTAAAGAAACAGGGAAAATTTATTTCTCCCCATCTCTCTCGGTTTTATGTAATAGATAACAAAAAAATATTAATATGCAAACAGTTTTCCTAATAATATATGAATATTAATTACCTATATATGTTTCAATTATGTGTTTCCCAGGAGTTAAAGATGTTGTGTAAAAAACCTGAAGAACTTCCTCTGTAGCTTTATTCTCTTCAGAGTGTAAAACAACAGTGAAAAATTAATTGCCATCTCTCAGTTTTATATAATGTATAACAAAAATATTAATATACAAGCATTTTAAATAATGTTAATATTTTAATATTAAATTTAATATTAGTATTTGATAGAACATTATTTTAAACAATCAATATTTTTATAGTACATCAGTATTTATTACCTATTATTGATATATTATTAATATATTATATTATATAATACCATATATTAGATATATATTTCTCAGTGTATTTAATGATGTGCTTCCCAAGAGTTAATTTTAATCTTGTTTAAAACATCTGAAGAATTTCTTCTGTAGCTTTATTTTCTTCATGGTTGTAAAGCAACAGTGAAAAATTATTTATCTCTATCTCTCAGTTTTATATGAAAAAAAATTAATATACAAATAGATTTTTAATAATACATCAATTTTCATTACCTATGTTTCCCTCTGTATATTTTTAATGATGAGCTTCCCAAGAGTTAATTCAAAGATGTTGTTTAAAAAACCTGAAGAATTTCCTCTGCAGCTTTATTCCCTTCCCTTTGGATACCATCCCAAAATTTCATGTTCTTAGTGAGCAGCAGGACCTGCCTGACTGGGGATCACACCTGTGCTGGGGAGGATAAAACTCAGAAAAGAATAGAAATATTTCCTCATTTTTCACCCCAGTGACATTCACGGGAACGGTGGGAAAGGGGAAGAAGCAAAGCTGAGGAATGAGGAAATAAATCTGAAACCACACAGGAACGTGCTGCCAAAAAGAGGAGAGAACTGAAAATAAACGAGTGGTGATGGTGCTAATTAGCAATTTCAACCCAAGCAGCCTTGCTGGAGTTAAGATTTCACAATAATTAATTTCTTGCTAGATGCTCTTTTGCTCAAGCAGCAAACAGTTGCATAGAGCCATTTTCTGGGGACATTTTCCTGAGCCGCGTGTAGGTTTGAAGCGCTGTTCCGCAGGATCAGTCACGGGAACCCAGCTCCTGATTTCCTCCTGCAGGCACCCGCTACTGCCTGAGCGCTCACCTGTTCACGGCGCGCGGGGAGAGCACCTCGGTCACCAAGAGATGTGCCACGGGCGAGGAGTGTCACCTGGTGGGGTGCCACCGCCGCGGGGACAGCGGCCACACGGTCAGCGCCGCACTGCCTGCGCCTGTCCTGCGCGCGTCCTGCTCCGGCCTGCTCTGGCCTGTTCCTGCTCTGCCCTGCTCCTGCTCTGCTCTGGCCTGCACCTGCCCTGCTCATACCCTGCTCCTGTTCTGCTCTGCCCTGCTCCTGCTCTGCTCATACCCTGCTCCTGCTCTGCTCGTACCCTGCTCCTGCTCTGCTCATACCCTGCTCCTGCCCTGCTCTGCCCTGCTCCTNATTTCTGCATGCTCTGCAGGGGGAACAGTGGGATTTCTGCATGCTCTGCAGGGGGAACAGTGGGATTTCTGCATGCTCTGCAGGGGGAACAGTGGGATTTCTGCATGCTCTGCAGGGGGAACAGTGGGATTTCTGCATGCTCTGCAGGGGGAACAGTGGGATTTCTGCATGCTCTGCAGGGGGAACAGTGGGATTTCTGCATGCTCTGCAGGGGGAACAGTGGGATTTCTGCATGCTCTGCAGGGGGAACAGTGGGATTTCTGCATGCTCTGCAGGGGGAACAGTGGGATTTCTGCATGCTCTGCAGGGGGAACAGTGGGATTTCTGCATGCTCTGCAGGGGGAACAGTGGGATTTCTGCATGCTCTGCAGGGGGAACAGTGGGATTTCTGCATGCTCTGCAGGGGGAACAGTGGGATTTCTGCATGCTCTGCAGGGGGAACAGTGGGATTTCTGCATGCTCTGCAGGGGGAACAGTGGGATTTCTGCATGCTCTGCAGGGGGAACAGTGGGATTTCTGCATGCTCTGCAGGGGGAACAGTGGGATTTCTGCATGCTCTGCAGGGGGAACAGTGGGATTTCTGCATGCTCTGCAGGGGGAACAGTGGGATTTCTGCATGCTCTGCAGGGGGAACAGTGGGATTTCTGCATGCTCTGCAGGGGGAACAGTGGGATTTCTGCATGCTCTGCAGGGGGAACAGTGGGATTTCTGCATGCTCTGCAGGGGGAACAGTGGGATTTCTGCATGCTCTGCAGGGGGAACAGTGGGATTTCTGCATGCTCTGCAGGGGGAACAGTGGGATTTCTGCATGCTCTGCAGGGGGAACAGTGGGATTTCTGCATGCTCTGCAGGGGGAACAGTGGGATTTCTGCATGCTCTGCAGGGGGAACAGTGGGATTTCTGCATGCTCTGCAGGGGGAACAGTGGGATTTCTGCATGCTCTGCAGGGGGAACAGTGGGATTTCTGCATGCTCTGCAGGGGGAACAGTGGGATTTCTGCATGCTCTGCAGGGGGAACAGTGGGATTTCTGCATGCTCTGCAGGGGGAACAGTGGGATTTCTGCATGCTCTGCAGGGGGAACAGTGGGATTTCTGCATGCTCTGCAGGGGGAACAGTGGGATTTCTGCATGCTCTGCAGGGGGAACAGTGGGATTTCTGCATGCTCTGCAGGGGGAACAGTGGGATTTCTGCATGCTCTGCAGGGGGAACAGTGGGATTTCTGCATGCTCTGCAGGGGGAACAGTGGGATTTCTGCATGCTCTGCAGGGGGAACAGTGGGATTTCTGCATGCTCTGCAGGGGGAACAGTGGGATTTCTGCATGCTCTGCAGGGGGAACAGTGGGATTTCTGCATGCTCTGCAGGGGGAACAGTGGGATTTCTGCATGCTCTGCAGGGGGAACAGTGGGATTTCTGCATGCTCTGCAGGGGGAACAGTGGGATTTCTGCAGGAGAAGCAGGACCAAGCCCTCCTTCCTCCTTCCCTGCTCCTGCTGGGGTGGGAGGGGACAACAGCAACGCCCTGCTGGGATTTTTTGGGTGCACCCAGGGTATGGAGGTTGGGATCTGATCTCTCAGGGAGGTTATGCAAGACTCTGTTTGCCATAGGCTTAAGTAAGGCAAAACTGAGATTTTGCTCCATGGGAAAAAGCCCAGACTGGGCTCATCCCAGCCTTGGGATGATGGGGGGAAGTTTATTCTTAATAATCAAGCATAGCCTCCCAGAATTTTATTTTCTGCTGTAAATATTATCTATTGATTCCTAAGTAGGAACATGTGAAGATTAATTCTGGTATTTTTAACATGAACCATTTCAAACACCAAAAACCAAGCAGGTAACATCCAGTTTAAATATCAGGGCATCTCTGTTTTCTGAGCAAATCCCAGTGATTCCAACAGGTTTGGAGGGATTGAAATAACTCTGCATCCTGTCTCCTGCTGCATTTCCATAGAATTACCTATATAGAATATAAATATATATAATATATATT
>WBNO01026493.1:131377-181782 GCA_013400575.1 Peucedramus taeniatus | reverse complement strand
ACAATATACTTTAGGGGAGACAGGAAATGGTTGACCCCTTCTTCATGTGGATGGGGGATGACCTGACTGTGGAGCTTGACTGGTGCTTCTGAGCAGGCCTAAAAGCAGAATTGTAGGTTGCTGGAAAAAATTTATGAGGGAGAGTTTAGATCTCTACAGACATCATATAGTGCTAAGTGAAATTTTTGAGATTTGTATATTTTAAAGTGAATACCTAAACACCACCAAAGCCTAACCTCAATCATTCATGGCCCTTCACAGATCCAACCCAGTGGGCTCAGAGAGATATAGAGGAAAGATCATAAACCAAGTAAACTTCAACATCTGTAATAAACAGATATTGTGTATGTAAAAGTATTCAAGAAACTTGGTCTTTCCAATTCCAGATCAGTTCCCTCACATCATCACAACTGATTTTATTGTAGTTTACAAAAGGCAGGTGACTGACTATGGACTTTTATACATTTTCATCCACTAAAATATCAGCTTCTGTTTAAAGGATCCATTATAGACAAAGGAGGAAGAGAGTTTCATAGATAGAGAATAAAACAGTTATTCCAACATTTCTTATAAATTACTTGTATAGAAGAAGACAAGATATATATTTTATACTTCTCAAAAACAGCAGAACATAATCCTGATAATTATTTTAAGGGGTTATATGCTGTAAAGTGACTGTAAAAACATTTAAAGAATATTTTTTCCCCCACATATTATTTGAACATCATAAAACACTGTTCTCCCATGTGTTCTGGGAGTCTGAACTGGTGATATGGAGGGGGTTGGGTTTCAGTGGACAAACTCCCATTACAGTATTGTAATAATTTGAAAGAACAGTTAAGGTAGTTTTGGCTGGGATAGAGTTAATCTTCTTCATAGTAGCTGCATGGGGCTGTGTTTTGGATTTGTGCTGGAAACAGTGTGGTAATGCTGGGATGTTTCATTACTCCTGAGCAGGGCTGACACAGAGTCAAGGCCTTTTCTGCTCCTCCCCCCACCAGCGAGGAGGCTGGGGCTGCACAAGGAGCTGGGGGGGGACACAGCCAGGACAGCTGACCCCAACTGACCCAAGGGACATCCCACACCATATGGTGTCATGCTCAGCTCATAAAGCTGGGAAAGAAGGAGGAAGGGAGGACATTCCAAGTGATGGCATTTGTTTTCCAAAGTCACTGTTATGTGTGATGGGGGTGGCTGAACACCTGCTTGCCCATGGGAAGTGGTGAATGAATTCCTTGTTTCGCTTTGCTTGTGTACACAGCTTTTGCTTTGCCTATTAAACTGTCTCTATCTCAGCCCACAAGTTTTCTCATTTTTACCATTTCAGTTCTCTCCCCCATCCCACCACAGGGGAGTGAGTGAGTGAGTGGCTGTGTAGGGCTGAATTGCCAGCTGGGGTTAAATTACAGCAATGGTTCACAAAGACTGTTTTTCTCTTGGTCTTTTTGCACACATCTTTATGATGCATATCTTAAAATAACACAACAGCAGTCTGCAAGGAAATGAGCCTGATCATGGAATAGAAAGACAAGGACTTTCTTCCCACTGCTCCCACTGTCCTCTTGGCTGGCAGAATTTGTCCCTCATTCACTCTGTCGGCTTCCCAATATGTTTTCCTGTATATTGATTTCCCTTTAACTATGCTTTACAACCTGAACCTACCAGCTAAAAACACTTCATAAGAGCAAGATCTTATCACTTGATGACTTGTGATATCATTAATGTGTTTTAACTTTGGTGTCTATCCAAGCAGGTGTTTTTTCTTTCTTATGAACAGCTTTCATGATTAGAATTCATGCTCTATTTGCATGTCAGTAATAATAAAAAAAAAGCCCCTTCTTCTACTTAATAGCTGGATACTGTTCACTGGAGAGTGAATATTATAGATATCATTACCAAATCAAAGAAGTTTCATTTTTCTTTTAAATCATCGCAGACATAACAGTGAGTTGTACTGCAAGTATTCTCTCTTCTCAGACATAGAAATGTATTGAATGTCAAAATCTTCACCATGACCATAAAAAAAACCAAAATAATTAAATGGGACATGAAGCAATTTGTCCACCTTATGTTATACCTGGTGTCAGAAAAGCAGATGATGTAACCTCAGGCATTTTCACTCACACCTCATCTCTTGATTACTATTAAACACAGAAGACTGGCTTTAATACAGCAAGAAGCTGATCTAACACTGCAGCACCTAATCGCACTGGCTAATTAGGAACACTTGAAATTGATTCTTTCTGAGGGCCAGCAGCAGCTGGTATATTCAAATTGGCAGAGGCTGCTCTGGTGTACTAACTGCTGCAGCTGAGAACTGTCAACCCCCCATGGAAAAATGACTCGTTAGGTGTTAGTTCTTTCTGAACTGGTGCAGTACTGTGCTGTTTTAGGGGAGCCTCTGAGTGTTACTGGCAATAGTGAAAAAAAGATTAATAGCAATTTATACAGAAAGTAACCATAGCTGCTACTGTGCTGAGGCTTCACTGCTTAGAAAGGCAAGTTTTGCTCAGCAGCTGCTCAGTGAATCTATTTCTCTTCTGCCTTGTACTTAGGTTGGGGCAAATTATCAGCCTGCCCTTCGTACTTGAGTGCCTTTAAGAAAAACAAGGAAAATATATTTTTTCATTCCCTCCACCTTCCTTCAGTGTTTGTTCTGCCTGTGCTGTGTAACTGCATAATCTTGCCTACTGCTGGTAATTTGGGTAATGTAGACATTTACAGTTTGTCATTACAGAGGTATAAGATTAGATATTCTAAATACTTAACTTTTCTTATATTATCAAATGCTGATTTCTAGCAGCCTTATTGCTTTCCATTGCTGATGAGCCTTTGATGCAGTCTGGTAGCAGTGGTGGCTTACATAACCTATCTGAACCCTCTTGCTTTTGCTTTGAGATTTGCCTGTTTGTTGGCAGAAGGGTTAGGCCTGTGTAGCTTCTCTTCTCTTAGAACTGAAAGAAACAGCACAAGAAGATGTGAGATTTCTAAATCATTAGAATTTGCTCAAAGGCTGAATTTAATTTCAGTTTGGCTTGGGTTACTACTTCTGTTGTTTGTATTAGCCCAAAATACTGACTATTCGAGTCTATGATACCCTGTCTCTGTAAATGAAAAGGCAAAAAAATTTACTAGCATAACTGTGCTTGTAGTGAAGGTAACATATTAAGTAATTTACCTCAAAACATTTTTTTAAATTTACATCTATCTTAAAATGCATTTAACTTAGCTGTTTTAACTATTAAGATATATTTGAGTTCATAGTGAAAAACTGTGCGAAGAGTATAATTACGTGTTCATCCTTAACCCAGATCTTAACTCTAAGGGAAAAAAGAATCTTATATAAGAAACAGAGGAACAAAAAAGACTATTGGGTCTATTCTATTAAAGCTCACTCCATTCAGAAAACATTTCCCTGCGGTCAGAATCTAATTGCTTTCTGAATAACCATTATGTATTTGCCTTTGCCCACTGGGCCATTCCAAACGTGACATTCCTTAGAGGGGAAAAATGACATCCAGCTGTCGTGTTTGAATTTCTTTTTTTCTAGCAAATACCAATATTTCATCCAAGAAGCTGTATTAGGCAAAAAAAAATTAGTTACAAATGCAGTAACTCTGATGATAAGTGCTAAAATTAACATTTGGCACATTCCTTAGTTTATTACCTTTCTGTGTGATATGATACAGGTTTTCATTGCATCACTGTGCCATGTGTTCCATATGATGCTTGCTTTGCTTAGTGCTAAGAAGGGGTGATTTCTGTTATCAGCTTCAAAGGTTTCACTGTGCAGCTTCAGACCACGTTCAAATGTGTTCTGTTTAATACTACACCCAAGTCACAACTGTTAATTTCCTCACAGCCTCCTTTGTGATTCTTGGAACTATCATCAATATTGAATTAATTTTCATACTTTTCTGGAGATGAATATAATTCCTTGTTTTGCTCAGGCAGAGCTGAAGCCCAGTTAAGCAAATATCAAAGATATCTAGTTGTTTTGGATTTCCATTTTGGAGTAATGAGAATACTAAGTTTATTTGGAATACTTTACATGTGCTTTAGATAACAACATATTATTATCATGGAGAGAAAACAGAGAGGAGCTGAAAAGCAGTAAATTGTCCGTCCAGTACTGCCCCATCACAACTGCTTTTCTTTATGTAGTCCCATTCTGTTGGAACCCTTCCATCTACTTTCCTCATCACCTGAATACTATTTTCCTTGACTGCCAAAGTCAAGTCATGCCACTGGTGTTCTGATCTTCCTCTGCTCAGTCTCCTCTAATTCAACATCCCAGGATATGTCCGAAGTAATTGCCAGGAAAAACTATGCTGCTAACAGTGTGGGAAAGGGAAGTATCTATCAAGCCTGAAGTTGTGGCAGTCTTTGAAGATCCAGATGTTTTCATGGTTACTAATGTCATTTGTATGGGAGGCATGAGAGGGCCATGCAGTTCTAGCAGAAATAGCAGATATAAAGTGAAGAGGTGACTGATGGATGAGTCAGACCAGGAGTGGTGCTGGAAGAAAGCAAGAACTGCAATATTTGGTTTTATTTGGTTTTATACTACTAAAATAGCAGCAATGGAAGAGAACAGGCAGGCAGGTGATAGCAGCAATCCCAAAGGTAAGCAGATATGGCTAAGCCATCAGTGACTGTGCTGACACCTGGGAGCCACACATGGATCTTCAGCAGTTCTTGTGTAACTCCTGTTCCACAGCACCTCGGGCCAGCACAGCCTTGCTGTGGTCAGACCTCACCCATGGGATCAAGCAAGTCTTCAGCTGCCAAGGTTGGTGTCATCAGATTATCCGAAGGCCAACTGGATACCTAAGACAGGTTTTTCTAGCAAAGAAGGAATGATGTCCTTGGAATCACTGATTTATTTTCTGGCAAAATCTGTTGGAGTTTGCCATCAGTCATCTCTCTGCAGCATCTTCATACTCTTGCTGGAGACTATTTTCCAAGAGATACCTGAACTGGAAGAGAGGCTGTGCTGGAGTTTTCTGAAAGGAGAGCTGATCTGTGTGTTAAACTTGATTGATGTGTTCCAGTGAATCCTGTGGTCTGGGACCTGTGAGATGAGGGGCTGTCTTAGCATTTCTAGTCCTGAATATCTGAGTGCTGTATACTCTCTGACAGCTGCTGAGATCAGTTGGTTTTCATCTCCCTGTACCTCCTAAGGCTGTGGTTCCCCACTTTCAAGCAGAACCTGTATTCTGTTGGATGAAATTAGTGTGTGGGCCATGAGTGTGCTTTTGTTCAGCTCACAGAGACTCCTGAGAAGAGGTTTATGCCAGTTTTGGCCAGCTACAGGAGAAGAGACAGCCTACAACACAGCAATACAATACTGGTTACCTTGCCTCATCTACAAAAATGGTTTTGGTAAAAAAGAACTAGCAAATGTAGAAGGTATTAATTGAACCAGTCGTTGTGTTCATGGTGTGTTCATGGAGACGCAGTACGAGAGCCTCAAACACAGACTTTAGCATCTCATCATATTGTTGTCTGGGTTGCACTAGAGCAGTCCCACTGATCTAATCTGAGAAGTAAAGGTAAATAAATTTTAAAAAGCCGACATTTTATGACAGAATTTAGTGACCTTTTTTTCTTTCTCTTGAAACATATGTTTCTTTATAACATACAGGGTTTTTTTCATCTGAAATATAGGCAGCTACAAAAATAAGGTATGTAAAAATGTCAGCAGGAGATTGACCTTTTTGAAACTTCTAAATAGCCATTCTAACTTTTAATCTATTTTTTTCCGAAAATACAGGTCTAAGTTTAAATGCTGGCTCCAGGCAAACGGTTTGAATTGTTCAGCTGTCTAAAAATATACTTTAAAGCTGCATGTGAGGAGACAAGATGCTGATGTAGAAGCAAAGGAAAAGACAGAAACTCAGAGCCTTCGGGAAGCTGTAGCACAAAGACTCCACAGAAGTTCCTTTCAAATTATCCTTCGTCTGCCTGCTCTTAGTGCAGATATTCATGTGGAAGGAGCATGCTGAATTCTTCCATGAAAGTTATGTAAAAAGAAGTAATCTAAAAATAACATTTTTTGACCAGGAGACCTAGAGGCAATGAAGAACAGAAAGATACAAAATATTAGATTTAAGAAGGTAATTTGCTTCAGACAATCTTTCTAGTAAGCAGCTAGGGACAAAAAAAGTAATACTGTTTGACGTAGTCTCTAAACACAGAAGACCTTCCAAGCTCCTTAGATTTTTCCTTGCTAGCATGACAGAGCAAGGCTTTTTTCTTGGGTGCTGGGTCTGCCAGATCAGGAACTGAGGAACATAAAAGCAGAAGATTTCAACAGTGACCAAAGGGGCAAGGCTGATGAAATGGGCTCTTGGATTTTGTTCTCTGAGGCAAAGAAAATTTTGCAAGGCAGATCACCTGATTCCTTTCTCCACGCAATCTCTTTTCATTCAGTCACTGGAGGTTGGAGATAGTATGTTTCTTTATAAACAGCTTTGAAAGATTTCTGATCTGCCTTTAATTGGGTTACCATCCTGTCTTTCCCTGCAGTTCTGCATGAAATGTTGCTTTGTGACATACATTTCCTCTTCCTTTCTGTACAAAAGCAAAAGATGAAGATCAAGTTATTTCTGAATAACAATGTCTAGACACTATTGCTGGACGCCATCCAAAAATGTTTAAACAGGTCATAGCTTAAGCTGGTGTAAACTGGCACAGCTGCACTGGCTTTGTTCTGGTTATCCTGACTAAGGCAGGTGGGGATGCAGCACATGTTAACCATGCCCTTCTTGTTCCCGCTGCTCTGACAAAGACTTTTCTGAGCTTTACTCAGGCCTATTCATTTTTGGGTACTCTGAGTGATGGTTTAATGTTAGAAATTATGAATGAGATTTAAGTGCATGACCCAGTGTCTAGACTATTGCTGGTGCTTAATCTCCTGCCTTCCATGTAAGCATTGCTTTTGTACATTGTTTAATGTTTTACTGCTGTTCCTGCCTGTGTGTTGGACTGTGTGCTCATTTGTGTGTGCAACTTGAGGATTGCAAAGAGATTGCTCTAAGTGCACTGTATTACTTCTTTGTGTCTTTCTTCCTCCTCTCACCATGCTCAACCTTTGGTTGACAACAGCTTCAACGAGTAATTATGAGTCATCCAATCTGAGAAGAAATACTTTAATTGCTTTTCATAATCACCTTTCTGTCATCACTAACTACAGAAAAAACAAAATACTGTCAAGATTGATCTCCACACTCTTGTAAACAATCTGGTCTTGCTGTTTGCCTGCAGTTGAAACAATGAGGTAGACAATGGGCTGTAGAGACATGGGCCCAACCCCTTTGCCCAGAGTTTTACAGTGACTCTCTCCTCTCAATACGTGTTCATTGCTGGCATCGTGCAGGTCTCAGCACGCTGTGCTTCATGACAATCTTACTAACTCAGCTTCAGTCAGAGGAAGAAATCCTTTCCTTGTTAGCTTTGGAAAGATTTGGATTCTGTTTCAATGCATTTCATATTAAAACAAAAAAAAATATAGAGAAGTGAGACAAAATTGTTGCTGACACAGAGCAGGAAATGAATGTGTTATCTCACCTAGAGGCACTTTGTTCAGAAAGACTCAAAATGCAAATTTCGTAATCTTGATCGTGTTCCAGGTGATGGCCCTGGTTAAGCAAATGAGTATGTTTTAACTTTGCAAACTGCTGAAAATGCAAGAAATAGAGAAAACAGCATGAGCCAGCAGTTGCCTTGTTGCATGGGGTATGAAGTAGGAAAGGCCCCCCGTGGCCTCGCTGCTTGGGAGCTGGAAGCAGAATGCAGTGTGCTGGCAGGTGCAGGGGTCACAGAAGTGGCCCTGCTGTCCTGGTGGCAGGGGGTTGGTGCTGCTGGTCAGCACAGGTGTGAGGCAGAGAAGGAGACAGCCATGTCACCATTGTCTGAGCAGTTTTAGTTTTGCACATTTCTCTCTCATATTAGTGTCTAATTTTGCAAAAACACTGAGGGTCAAGGCACCCCCTGAAAAGCTTGCTCTATATTAATGGATTTCAGGGGATTTGACTACTTAACTCTTTTAATGGAGGGAAAATATTCTTTGGAGACTCAAGGATCATTTAGACAGATTGAGTTAATACTTCTGTTCACAGGCAATCCTTGTGTAGGCAGGGAAATGATGGATCCCTCTCTGTGCTTCCTTATAGTCTAATAGATAATATGATGGAACTTGAGGGTATTTTTTTTAAATGTCTATAAATGATAATGCCTGGGAAGAGGCATCTGAGACATGGTCTGTAGTTAAACTGCTGATACTTTATAACAAGATGTAAAAAAAGACATCTAGTCTGCTTTGCTCCCCATCAACCACCAGAGCTGCCAGATCGCTTTCTTCTTGTCAAAGCACAAATATTTACAATGTATTTGCTCTCATTTGATTTGTATCTCAGGAGGCCTCGCTCTTCCCTGATGCCCCCACACAGTGTGTATAGGAGACCAGAACCTGCATCTCTCTGTTCATCACCCTATTTGAACTTCACACCCCTACTGCAGCAAGGCCTGTCCTGTCTTGTTGCTGCCAGCCTCCTCACCTGGCCTTTGTCCCAGTCCTCCCCTCCCCTGTCTCTGAGCTGCCTTCTCCTGTCCCACATACACCCACTCAGGTGTGCTGGGTACCTCAGTTCCTATTTTATAGTCAGGAGGTTGAGGCTTAGGTTTCTTCAGGCCTTTCCTGCCTCACAAAGGGGACAGGAAAAAAGATTGCACGGGACTTCCTGGTGACATGGAAGGAGGAGGAAGAAGTGCCTGGACCTTCTCCAGCAGGCAGAAGCCCTCTGCACCCTGGCTTTCAGGGGAGGGCAACTCCTGGGGCTCCAGTTCAGTGGCTGCTGCATGTCCCTTTGAGCCCAGCAGCTTGCACGTGGACAGGGAGGAAATGAACCAAAACTTTGAACTCTCTGCTTCTCTTGCAGTCTCTAATTTTTTTTGATGGCACAGGTCACTTCTACATACACAGCCACCCCCATGTCTCTTTGCATTAAAGGACCAGGGAGGGCTTTACTGTAGCTGGGATGAAAAATCTAGCATTTGAGGGCATGTTTGGCATAATTCAAGCTATGACTCCTTCTAAAGATTTTACAGAGCTACTTCACTTCTTGTAAGTTGTTAATGAGTAGATTACATTTTTATGCATTTGGTTTATTGTTTGTTTTTGGGGGGTTGAGGTTGTTTTGTTGGTGTTTTTCTTACATTTTGGTTTGCTTATTTTCTGCCAATTCTCTCCTTGATGTTTGAAAGATTGATTTCAAACATTTAGCATTTAACATTTGAGCTGCTCCTATTGAATATATAGAGATACATAAGATTTAAATTTCACCTAGTCATGACTTGAGACACTTAATTTGACTCTTTATTAAGGCTGATCATGCAGCCTAAGAAGTTTAAGCAAACCTTAAAATCAATTGATGGTTGAAAATAGAGGCATTAAGTTGCCTGGGAGCCTAGGCCAGTGCTCCTGTTCAGTTCCCAGAGGTGTTGATAGGAAGCCAAACACATTTAAATCTATGTCTCGTGAACCTGGGCAGCAGTGAAATCTATGGAGAGGAGGAAGATTCTCCCCTTTAGCCTAATGGCAACCTGAGAGGATATGAGACCATTGTTTCCACTTCCTCAGAGAGTATCTTGACTATCCCCATGTATATGCAGAGAAAGATGTTTTCCGGTGTCTGCTTGGGCGGGATGCCGGCTTATGGTTTTGTAGCGCTCTGCAATATATGCAGAAAACTTTTTGTGCACCTTTCTGACAAATTCATGAGCAAGAATATCCTTAGCAAGTAAGTTGCAGTTCTTTCTACTCTTCATGCAGGTCCTGGCATGATGAGATGCAGGGCTGTAATCAATACTCCAAGTCAATATAACACTAGGTATGTACCAGTGATGTATCTTCTCATCATCCTGCAGCAGGAATTCTCTTACTGCGCTGACATGCTGTGTTTGCTGAAAAAAGAGAGAGCTGCACTTGGGAAATATTTCTGTTGGATATTAAATGAAATTGTACAAGAATTTTATAGCAAGGTCTTTAAAGTACAGAAAAAAAAAGGTGCTAATAATTTGAACCAATATTCACAGTATTTTCATATGTTTTATGTAGAATTTTATATGGTAGGTTCAAAGTGTAATTGTTTTTGCTTCAGCTTCTTAAGCTTTATTTCTCCCAGTACTGTCTCAGCAAATTAATTGCCTCAACACTCTTCTCCCACTGACAGGAAACATGGTTTTATAGGCACTGTCCTTTAGTATCTAAGAGCCAGGGTATGAGGCCGTGGTGCTTAGTAGAATTTTTGAAAGGTGACTAACACAGCATTGCCATGGAAATCAGTGGGATTTAACCAACTGGAAAATCTCTCCCCAAAATCTGTCTACCTATGCATCGAGCTCAATGTTTTGTAAAACTTGGCCAGTCACCTCTGCTCAGGGCTGTCGTATTCCTCTGTAAGGGTATTTCAGTTTGGGCACAGGGCAGGTTTCTGGCCACATCAGAAAAGCACTGCAGTAAGAGGGAGCTGCACTGGATGATGTTATTTCCAAGCTTCCAGCCAGGAGGCACCAGCGGGATGAAAGGCGCTGAAGCCTCTCCCTGGCGCTCATTCCCTGATTGCAGTGATGAGGTTTCAGATTGCGAGGGAAGTGGGATGGTTCCACAGGGGGAAACTGCCGTGCTGAATGTGCCTCCAACCCCTCTGCTCTCTGCAAGTTTGGGACTTCCTGCAGTAGGAAGACGATGATCCCATTCCCTCCAAGGTCAGCCATCACAGTGGGCAGCACGTGGGAGCAGGAGGTGTAGTTTTGGCTGGTGTCCTTTAGCTAATCCCGCTGGGAGACCTCCCACTGCAGCAGGCGAAGGCTGGAAACAACCCATTAGCTTCTTGCTGATGCTGGAGTGCAAATTCCTTTTGCCCTGACCCAGGATAAACACACCTGCATTCTCTTCTTGCCTTAGCATTTTATTTTGCCTCAGTGAGTAACAACAAAACAGAAGGGAGAGCTTTGTGGTTCAGGAAGCTGACAGTTATTAAAAGTAAGTTTTTCAAGAAGGCAAGACGGAGGAAGGGGGATTCTGACAAATCCCTGATATGTATGGAATGTTTTTTTTTACATGGGAATAAAGCAGAGTTCAGAGTTTCTTCAATTATATTTTGGGAGTTTTGTTATTTGAAAATAATTGTTTGCAGTTGCTTTATTTTTCCTGAGCCAGGGCAACTTTGATCGATGTAACTGGAACAGACAGGATTGTATAAGTCTGCAGAGGTTTCCTGGTATGCTGGCCAGGCTTTGTAGTGATTTTTATCATAGCTGTGAAATTCTCACCTGACATCTGTACCAGCACATCATGTCATTTGCAGTAATGCTAACATAAGGCATTCCCACAGAACGGTCTCCAGCATGTCACTGTGGATGGATGGAATGCAGATGCCAAGTTTCTGCTGGACATGGACACAGTGGCAATAAAAATAACACCCCTGATTTAGCAAAAGAAACCACAAAGGCCAGGTCAGCTTTGCATATACTAAAAATGGTCCAATGTGATGACATTTTTTTATATCACTTCTGTATTTAATTCTAGATTCTTGTCATCTGGAAGCAGTATGGGCAGGTGCAAGTGAATGAAATAACAGCTCCAGGGGTTTTTCCTAATTTATCTTTTTTAATATTGCCTGCCATTTGTATTTTTAACTAATTCAAGAACTTCTGGTTTTGTAGTCAATGCCTTTTGGATGTTTCTGGGATTTCATATCAAAAAGAACTCTTTGAAGGACAAAACGCAATATTCTACTGGAGGCAAGGTTATTACCTGAAATGTTTGTTTGCATGTGAGAGAAAAACAGGTTTATAGAAACACAAAATAAACTGACATCCTGAATGTCAGCAGTAAGAAGAGAAAGGACATGCGTGCTTCAGACATCCTGGGACTGTGGTGGCAATAATTCATTACAAAAATTTGAGAGCTGTAGAAAATCACCTAAGGAGGACAGTCTGTGACGACCAAACTCTCCTGACATTGATGCTAGAGTGATTCCATTGCAGGTAATATAAAAGTCTTTTGGGACACCAACTTGCAACTACAAGACAGATTTACAAAGCCTAGAAGGCTGTTTTTCATCATCCATCTGACATACTCTTATTTCTGCCCACAGTGATATTTAGTGCTGGTCACACAGTGACAGAGAGGAGTGAGCCCACACGGTTATCCCCATCTGCCCCTGTGCAACCTCTCTCCATGCTGTGCCCTTCTGGCCTGAGGGGGGCATCCAGCCCCCACAGTGATGTCCAGATCATCTGCAGGGTGGAACTGACAGCAGATCTTTCTCAAGAATGGTTGGGCTTTTAGGCAGGTGGGCAAGTAGCTTTGGGGTCGTGGTAAACTTTTCTAAAGCAGCAAAAGCCAGACAAAAAAAAAGTTCTTAATTGTTCTTTGGTCCTGCTGATGTGTTTCACAAGGCCATATTAGGACAGCTAAGGACTCCAAAACCCCAGCACTTTGGAGTCTTTGTTCCATTTCTTGTTTGTGAAACTCAAGCTCTTGGCACAGAGTCCCAAAAGTATTTGGGCATGTTGAATCCTACGGATTCCTATGATCAGGTAACTCAGCTGCAGCTGCCTCGGAGATTCGAGCTCAAGGGCTTCCTATCACTTCTGAGAAGAAGATTTGCACTTTTAAGAATTTTACCCATTATTTATGGAAACAAAGAACCCTTTCAAAAGAGAAGCTTCTAATTCTATAGCATGAGGCCAGCTGTGCCATCATTGCCTGGGGTGAGGGCTGCTCTTGCTTTGCTGGGAGCAGCACCAAGCTCCATTCAGCAGGATGCTGAATTAAGGTTGGACTTTGGCACTAGAGTAGCCCTGTTGAAGGATATACCTGCCTGAGGTAACAACTGATGTTTTTGTTCCTCATTCCTGCTTATTTAGAAAGCAGGCAAATAGTGATAAAGCTTTAAAACAATTCCAAGAAGTTTGTAATCGCAAACAAGCTGTGGGAACTCTGATTTAAATCCAATTTTTTGTTTTTTCCACAGAACATACATCTTTTTACACCAGGAAACTAAAAAGCATAGTGTCAACAAGAGCCATCAGATTAATTGTTTAGGATTTGAAGGGTAGTTTGTTCATTGAGTGACTGGCTTCATTCCCTCTCCCTTCTGTGTAAATCTGAGAAACAAAGGGCTCTGAAACAGCAAGTGGGACCTGTGTCTGCATTTGGAGTCTTAGGGATTTTTATTTCATTCTTCTCCATGAGCTTTGTATAAGCCTGTCACTGGTCTTCAGTAAAGAACAAATAAGCAGTGATAGCTTGTGTGGTGCCAAAACTGTAAAACAACTGACATTAGTGGGAGCTTCCAGTGCTTGTGAGATACTTAGAAATGTAAGCCCCAATATGAATAACCCAAGGAATGATATTTCATATTTTCCCTGGTAGTACAAAATCCTTAAGTTCATACATTATTTTTAAGAGGCTGTAGCTAAGTTAAAATTCTTGAGGAAAGTTACAGGCAATGACAGGACTGGATAATGACTTTGTCATCTGGACTCCTGCTATGTAAGGAGATCTCACATAGGATGTCCTATGATGTAGCTGTTCTCTTTTTCTGAGAATAACATTAAGGGTTTTTTTTCTGTTTTAGAAGGTCCAAAGCCTTGCAATGCCTCTATAAAAAATACAGAATTGCTCACACACAGTAGAAATAATGTAGAAATGATTTCCCCTTTATTTGAGTCCTATAACTGGATTTCCATTGTCTGAGAAGGGTTGAGTAGTTCCTGCATCCCGTTGTCCTGTCGTGTGTCTGTCCATTTGCTCTGCTCTCCTCATGGAGACATTTTTCCATGAAAGATGTAGCAGGAACTTTGCATGCACGAGATAGGTATTTCTCTGAAATCAACTAGAAGATTCAGAAGAGAGCTTCATGAGAAAGAGCAGTGGCAGTGCCTGCAGCTTTGCCTAGGGAGGGGTGATGAGCAAGCTGGGAGCTTATGGGTGAGGATTAAAGGGCAGACCAGTGTGAGCAGCTGTGGTGGGTGTCAGCTACAGATCATCTGATTGGGAAGAAGCAGCAGGCAACTGGGATAGGTGTCATCTTTGCAGGTCTGGTTCTTGAACCACCTTGGTAGCTGCTGGGAGAACAACACAGCAGGGCACAAGAAAACAAGGCTGTTGATAACTCTCTTCCAGACACAGGTGATAGAGAAGTCAGCAAAAAGAATCTGCTTTGCCTGATATTTAACAATGTTGAAAACTGGTCAGCAGTAGAAAAGTCAGGGGTAGCCTTGGTTGCAGTGATGATGAGATGAGAATGAGGCAGGGAAATTGGTGACAAAGGACATGGAAAAGGTCAAACTCAGTGCCTTCTTTCCCTTGTTTTTTTATGTAATATTTGCCTACAGGAATCCCAGGTGCCTGAAAGCAGTAGGAAAGTTTGAAGTGAGGAAGACTTGCTCTTAATGAATAAGGATTAATTTAAGGAACATCTAGTCAGTCTCGACATATACAAGTCCCTGGAATCTGATGGGATGCACCCATTAGTACTGAGGGACCTGGTCAATGTCATTGCAAGACCACTCTTTGTTATCTGTGAAAGATTGTGGTAACTTGAGGAGGTTCCTGAGGTCTGGTAGAAAGTAAATGTTGCTTCTGTCTTCAACACAGACAAGGAGAATTTGAGGAACTACAGGCTGATTAGCCTCAACATGGTCCCTCAGAAATGGAGGAAATAATTCCAATTGCACAAATTTATGAAAGTCAAATTGTACTTCACTAACCAAACAGCTTTTCACAATGAGATGACTGGCTCAGTGGATGAAAGGAGAGCAGTGGATGCTGTTTATTTTGCAAGGCTCTTGACATTGTCTCCTGTAACGCCCTCAAGACAAAATGGTGAAGTACAGACTAGATAAGTGGACAGTGAGATGGACTGAAAACTGGCTGAACTGCTGGGCTCAGAGGGTGAAGATTAGCAGCTCAAAGTCCAGCTGGAGGCCAGTTACCATTGAAGTACCCCAGGGGTTGACACTAGGCTAGTACTGTTAATTCTCTTCATTAGTCACCTGGAAAATGGGCCAAATGCACCCTCAGCATGTTTGCAGATGGTAAAGAACTGGGAGGAGTGATGCAAGAGCCACAGTGTCCTTGTGGCAAAGGTGGCCAGCAGCCTCCTGGGCTGCATCAGGCTGAGTGTTGCCAGCAGGTCAGGGCAGGTGACTCTGTCCCTCTGTTCAGCCCTGGTGAGACACTCCTGGAGAGCTGTGCTCAGCTCTGGGCTCCCCAGTGCAAGACAGACAGGGACCTGCTGGAAGGAGTCCGAGAAAAAGGTCACAAAGATGGTTCAGGGCCATATAAGCAGAGGTTGAGTTGTGATTATTCAGCCTGTGGAAGATAAGGCTGCAGGAGACTTTATCAATGTTTTTAAATATCTGACTGGAGAGGAGAGTGGAGTAAGGAAGATGGGCCAGACACTTCCCATGGTGGTGCCCAGTGACACCATCAGAGAGGCAATGTGCATAGAGAAATATAGGAAATTCTGTGTGAACCAAAGAAATGCATTTTTACTGTACAATGGTCAAACACTGGAGTACGTTGTCCAAAGAGGTTGTTGAGACTCCATCCTTGGAAATATTAAAAGCCTGACTGGATGCAGCCTTGAGCAAGCTGTTTTAATTGCCCCTGCTTTGACCAGGGATAAGACCATATGGTCCCCAAAAATGCTGAACTGTTTTGTGATTCAATGGGATGGGCACATCTGTACATTTACACACGTGTGAACACACAGTATGACTACAAAAACTCTTCAAAAAATCAGGCTTACAAAGATAACAGAAATTCTGTGAGGTTTCTTTCAGGGGGAGTTAAGAAGTTTGGCACTCATATGCAGAGCACTGCTTTACTCTGTTTAGGTTTGGGTCTTTTGTGCAATACAGGCCACAGACTTTTTAGCATATAATATCCAGAATATTATTTAATGCATTTTGATGCAAATACTTCAAAACTAGTGGAAAATGCATATTAAATGCAACACCTTGTGTGTCAGCTAAGCATGCTGGTCCAGGTTTTGGTTGCCTTACAATGTCCCTCACCAAGTCATGGTGTTCTAGCTCTGTGGGGTCTTGGGCTGCCCAGTCTGCCTACCCTGTGTTTATTCAGTATAGGGAACCACACATCAGTTTGGAACCACCCACAACTGCCACAGAAATATTAGGAAGGACCTTCCTGCTTAATATCTATCTAGTGCTATAATTAAAACCACCCAAACAACTTCCACATTTTGTTCTCTCCTCAGGTGACCAGGCATCTTGCTTCCATCACTTCTCTCCTCTGACAGTGTTTAGGTCCTTTTGAACAGCAGCCCATGGAAGGCAATGGGTGGGCAGATTGTCTACTAAAGCAGGTAAGTTATTTATTGTGCAGTAAATAATTCAGCACAAATCATAAAGTCTAGTTAGTCTGTTACTTTGAATGTCTTTAAATCAACACATTCTATATTTTTTTTCCAATCAGCTGCAAAGATGATGCAGAACACAAACAAAGCAAGATCAAAGGCTGCATATTATTACACTGTGTAAGTCTATAATGGAAATAGAAAGGAAAACAATTTCTCCTCTTCGGTCTATCATGTCACTGTATGTCAAGGATAGTAAATGAAGACTCTTCCCTGATGCTGAGTAAACGATTTAACAGGAAATCCTTAAGCTGAGGACAAGACAGAACAGTTCTGGGGAAGTGCTCTTACTCTCCATCACCTGCCAGAGTCTGCTGTCAATCTCCAGGAGGAGCTTGGATCTTGAATCCAGTCTTGTTTTGAACCAGTTAGTGCAGCTGAGCCAGATAAGCTTGGTCAGTCAGGGGAAATGGATGTTATAATTGTTCTCTTGAGGAGTTCCTGTTATGTGTAGTATGCTCGTTAGGGTCTGAGTCGAGGAAACATATGACCCTGAGCTTTGTTCACTCAAATTCAGAAGGGCATTTTGGAGCTTTGTGCACTTAAACATTTTCTGGAGTGTGGTGGCTTTCTGAGGTAATGTCTGTAGCCATTCCAGTGGAGCTAATGGAGAAAGATACTATTGACTCTTGGAATCAGCTTTCTCTTTAGTAATGTTGACAAATGCTGAAAAAACCCAGGGATCATCCATAGTATGTAGCCCTAGAAGGGACAGGTTGAGTTAAGCCACTGCTGTTGTTTTAACTTGGACTGTTCTGGAACTTCAGGGATGAGACCATCTGAGTGTTTCAGAGGACCAACAGTGAAGAGTCAATGACAGTTCAGACACTGTGGAGGCTCTCCTTCTCTCTGCCCTATAGCTGAGAAAGACCTAATATTACAGTGGTCTGGGTGACTTTATGTGACTGTGGAGACTAAACCAATGAGACTGGAAGAGATGAGACCCCTCAGAACAGTCATTTCTTCACCCCTGTTTCCCTGTAGCTGCCGGAGCATAACAGAGCAAGGTCTTTGCTGAGGAAAGAGCCCCCTGGGCTAGAGGCCTAGAACCTACCCAAGGGGTGGCAGTGCCAGCCATCAGGCTCTTTGCAGAAACACCATCCCTGCTACCAGGATGCCCTGCTTCTCAGAAAGCAGCTGCATAGATGGTCCACAGGAGTCCTGCCCTACCTAGGAACAAAGCATTCAATCCCCCCTGACACCACTCTGGCCTTTCTGCACTGTATGAAGTGGTGTGAGTTCACATCTCTCCTGAGTGTATTGCTGCTCAAACCAAGAACCCCTGTCAGCAACACACAGCCAGGCCCAGCCGTGGTAACAGAGGATGTACAGTGACCTACTTTTAACACAGCTTATGTAGCCTTTCTTGCTGCTTTATGCTTGAATGGCAGAATTTGCAACAAAAGGTCAATTTATGGCAGCCTTTTACTGCAAGGTTCTTTTTCTGTAGTCCAAAGTTATAATGACAAAATGCTCTGTTGAGTACAATGAGGACTGCAAAAATCAGCCCCACTTTTTATATAAGGCTTTAAACTTTATCTGTTTTAAACAGCTTTTGGTGCTAAGCTTTTTGTTTGTTTGTTTGCTTTCTTATGGAGAGAGCTTTATTACTTGCATGAAGAGCAATAGAGGAACATGTCTGAATATTAATAGAGAGGGTCAGAAATGGTGGGTTTAAGTAAAATCATAAAAAATACTTCTGAAGCTCAGCAACCCACTCCCCAGCATAGAGGGAAAAGAGCCTAAACCACAGCAGCCCAGAAAAAGGAAAACTGCATGGCAAAAATGGAATGGGAACCTGTCCCCTGCCAAGGGAAGGCACAAAGTAAATCTGTTGTGACCCAACCATGCAGGGTCATAAACAAGCCGAGATAAATACAGGAGGAAGGACACTGTGACAATAGTTAGCCCGGAAGGCTGAGACACATGGCTGAGTTCCTACATGTCAGCTCTGCTGCAAGAGCTGACTGATTCATACACTTGGCCTAAGGCAGCCGGGAGGTGAAACACATTATGTTAAGCCTCAGTGGAAGAGGGTTGGATGAACGTGCTCGCCTTGATTCTTGTAAAGGAGTGAGAGCATGACCATGAGCAGTTCCTGCAGTTCAGCTAACGTGGGCACCCAGCACTGCACTGAGCATCCATGGCTCCCATCCATGACTCCAACTCCTTTCTAACGAGGCTTAGCCTGCTGCAAATAGGGGCTGTGGAGCACGTTAGCATAAACCCTTTCTACTGCCTGCTCAGGATAAGCATATGATGGAGAAATAGTCCCTGATACCATGGGAGACTCCTTAAAAACTCTCTTCCATGTTTGAGCCTTTAGCAGGGCCATGCTGTTGGCAAATATTCCTCTTGGAGAGATGTCCTAAGGCTCTACAGAGCCTTGCTGGGCTGACAGGGTAATGGCAGCCTGTGTCACGCTCTCCTAGCAGGATGCCAAGGACTGTGCCCCAGTACAGGCAGAGCCTTGTTTTCCTCTCTACTCAGCTTTCTTCCAGATAGCAAAAGCAGCTTTGCCAAGGTTGCTCTACAGCTTCTACTGCTGCCAGTAATCTGGGTAATCTCTTATCTCTTCTTACTTTGCTGTTTATAGCCGTGACAGCTGAACCCTAGACAATGTGTAATGGGTGAGTTATGCTAGACATTGTCGAGCCAACAATGATCTGAAGCCAGGGCATTGCAAGCTGTGTATTAGAGCTCAAAGCACCAGGGGTGGAAATCACCAGTGGCAAGTGATTTGAGAAATCGCTGGGTCCTGGCTTCAGTTTACTCATTGGGAGCAGTCTACTCTTTGAGACTGATGGAGAGTTTTGCCTAGAGGCAGTTGAGTGTTACTAGTTTTGAGAGACTCAGCCACAGCTTCAAGCAAAAGGCTTGTTAGTCATCTTTCCTTCTATCTCATGCATCATCACGGTAATAACCCTCTCACAGCTGCCGTTCAGGATGCTGGGGAGTTAGGCTCTCTCAGTTTGAGCCTGCACTATCTCTGTGTGTCCCTGTGCTTTGTCTGCATTTGTGCAGGTTAGGACTCTGACTGAAGTGAATCTCCAACAGCATTGGAAAAGATACAAAGAAATCACATCTTTCTTAGCTGGAATGAGTCCTGAGTTTTCATCAGACTCAGGAACTTTTCAGTCAGTATTGAAGCTGCTAATATAATCAGATACACAGATTATCCACACAGAGCACCACCTTTTGCATGTAAACATATTTGTATAGTCCCTTTCTGAGTCTTAATGACTAGGTGGATCTAAAGATAAAGGTGATTTGAAAAATTCATCAGTCATGAAATGACATACTTCTTTCTATCAAAGAAGTAGGTCCACATTTCTGTAGCATTATGAAACCTTAATACTAGCCATCACTGTAGAACTGGTGATGCTGATGATCTTTCGTATAATAAATACAGAACAATAATTCTTTTAAAGACCTGATCTTAAGTTGACTTGAACATCTCCTGAGTCCTTTCTTGGAAATAGCTGAGTACATTTCTGAATCAGCTGGTTGAAAGAACGATGTACTATGAAGACAAGGGTTTGGATGTATGAATTTTCTCAGATACAGCCATAACCACATCCTGAGTTAGGGCATCATGTTTCCAGTTATCTTATCAAGCAGCCCTCACTGTTATCACCCTATCAGTGATGGCAAGGCACGAGTGTTGAAGCAGAGAGACAGATAAGGAGAAAGGAAAATTCTCTGAGCAGCCAGCTGGGAAGACAAATAATGGGTCCCCATAGTTGGGTGTTCTCTCTGTGTAGGATGGTCCCCCCATCATAATGTCCCATAATAACCAAACAGTTTTAATCAGGAAGTGTTTTGGGGAAAGTTGTGCTTTATTCCTGCTCACCATGCTGTTGGGAGAACAGTTTGACCAGGGTGGGTATTGCAGGCCTGCTGGTTGTTAATCTGATTATTTTTGGGTATCTCATTGCAAGATACACCTAAGAGGAAGAGAAAGGGTGGGCATGAGTCTCACCCCAGTGGTACTTGCTCCCCTTGGGAACACACCTAAAGAAAAGTATAAGGTTGGCAGGTTCAAGGCCATAAGAGTAGCAGCATGGGAGCAACAGTAGTGAGAACAACTGACAACAGAGGAAACAACCACCCCAGAAGTGCTGGGAAACATTCCCATGGTATCTTAGGAGAAAGGGTACAAAGCTGAAAACTGCAGGTGGAAGGCAGTCTGTGAAGGTGAAAGGAATGGCAGCCAGAAGGCCCTGAGGATGACATGGGCTAAGGCACCTAGAGCACTGCCACAATGAGGGGGCTGGCAGCCCAGAATGGGGCCCACAGCATGGAGGGTTCTGAGTAGGACATTGCTAAGAGAGACTGAAATGTGAAGAAGTCAATCCTGAAAATGCTTTCTTTGACTTAGGTATTTATCTGAAAGCTGAGATCACGTGTCAGCCTGGGCCATGCAGCTGTGTGGCTGCAGAGCTCTGATGATGCACAGTTCACCCCAGAGACCTCCATACAGACAGGCCAGGAACCGGCTGGGGCAGGCCATGACTTCCAACCCACACACCCACGTCTTCTTCCCATGAAATTCAAAGAGTGGAAGAGAATGGAAGGTTACTACACACCTTGGTGTCTCCATGGCACAGTCAGGACGTGGCAAGGGCAATCATCCATGCTGGGGATTTGCAGAGCACTCCCATACATCACCATAATCCTCCCTTGGCTGGAGATTACCAGGTAGCTCTTTTAAAATTTTTTTCTTCCTGAATATACCTGAAGCAGGTAATTCCTTCTTTTTGTATAAAAACCAGTTAATTCAAGCACTTGCCCAGAAATTGCAAGACCTCAGCCTAGAGATTTCAGTGCCTCTGCTTCCCTTTCCACTTGAGCATCTTCACAGGTTTCCTGAAAGTCAATGAGAGAAGGAAATGTTCTGTACATCCACATCTCTAATTGTAGCTGGTCTATTGTCTGTCTTGGTCTTTCTTTGTGCAGAGTTCAGCTCCAACAGGAAAGAGTAAGGAAGAGTCCACCTTGTTGTTAGGGTGCTCCCAAAGCTGGCAGCTTTGGACTTTCCATTATAGTCTTCACTCTTCAGTTGTAAATTTTTCTAGACAAAACTCAGATTTTTGGTGATGTATCTATAAATCAGCTAGAATACCACTGCCAAGCACCTTGTTATTATCTTGTTACTCTCATTAATTACCTAATTAAAGCCAGTCATGATATGTTAATGATAAACCTCAGCCTGATTTCTGAGGAAAACAGAAAATTGGCTTAGTTTTCCCAGCTCTGGTCTTATTTAAGCGTCATGTCATTCTCATTATAATGGGATTTTCATTACTTAATCCATTATTTACTGCAGGGACAATCTGAAATGCACAGAACATATTTACAATGCGAAAAGGCTACTTGAGTACTGGTCTTTGAACCAGTGGTTTTGTACAAGAAATTGCTTTACAAGTTTGTCTTGTGGCTGCTTTTAAAAAGAATACTATTTAAAATAGATATTTAAAGGATGAGTAACAAGTCTTGGCTTTGCAAATGCAGACATTAGATCACAGTGACCGTCTGCCTCCTGGGAACAACTTCCCTCACTTCCAAGCCATCAGATAATGTGTGTTGAGTAAAGTGAACTTAGGTCAGAGAGCTGCTCACATACACTGCTAATTGGTGAACTCCTCATTTAGTCTTTTAAGGGATCTGGCACCATGTAATGTTTCAGCCTTACTGCCCAGAGGACTCCTTGATCCTGTTGAGCTTGCTCTTAATTACTTTTCATTTCAAATAGCAATGTTTTCTCCACAGAAGTCTTAGTATCCACAATCCAAGGTGTTTTTTTCTGTTTCATTCAGATCATGGTACCTTGAGAAGCACTGTGTTTTCCCATCTCTGTGATGGGTTCAGTGGTGACTCAGAGTGACACGCAGTGAACAGTCAGCGCCGCTCCCCGCAGTATCTCGCCATTCAGAGAACTCCCTCACCACCCATACATCTTTGTGGTTTCAGAGGTCTGACAAGTCTGCCATTAAAAGTGGAAAGTTCGGGGAAGCCCAACTCTGTTTTGACATCAGCTGTTGGTTTAAAATGCCAAAGCACAGAGAAAGCAAACCCACAAAGATAGAGGAACTGCAGCACAACTGTTGTCAAGGTAAATCAAAAGCATGGGGTTTGCAAGCTCCATTTTTCCTCACAGTCTATCACAACATATATTCATGAGGATGCCAGAGGGGAAATGTCACAAGAATTCCCTTCCTTGTGTGTACCCAGTGAATGGGCACCAAGAGCCGTGCCTCTCGCTCTCAGGAGGAGATGAGTCTATTATGCCCAAGAGAGATGAAAGGTGCAGGAACAATGTCAAGCTCTCTGTCAAGCAGGTCCTCGGGGGACAGATGAGCAGGATTGAAGTCTTCTAACAGTCTTAATGAACATGCTTCCTCACAGCCACTGTGCCCTCTGCCACCTGGCATCTATGGTTATATCTGTGGATATTTGGTATGCTCAGAACTGATCAGCAAGAGTTATACAGTCTATTTTCTCCAAAGAAAACAAGAAGTCCCTTATCTTCAAGGCATCACATAGTTTCCAGTGCCTCCCTACTTGAATATGAACTCAGAAGTTTTTTTTTTGGTCAGGTGCTTAGTGCTCCTGAACTTCACATGATAAAAAGTGTTATGAAGCACCATGATGGTTCAGTGTTTGGGAAGAAGCAGATGCCTGGAGTTGAAACCCACCATTTGAGGCAGTTCTTTGAAACACAGTGGAAAGGCAGTAATCTGTTGTCCTTATATAAAAATAGGAGAGAACAGACTAAATAATATCTGGTCTTTGCCTTCAAATCCAGCCATTCATGATGCCTTTTTTTACTCAAAATGCATCATGCCTTGAGATCTTGCTATCTGCTCTGTTTCCTCAAGGAAAATCTGCTTAATTTTTCCTCTCTTAAAAATTAATGTCATAAAGAGGAATGCACTTTGCTGTACTGGGTTGCAGTACACCAGGAGACAAAATGACCCCCAAGTCCATATCCTTGACCAAATTTGCGTTATCTTGGCATGGATGTATTTATAACCTCTAAAAGGTATCCACACCAAGTGGTAAGTGGGCTGGAGCAGCAGTGCCAGAAAGCCACTGCTCTGTGCTGAAGGGTCATCTCTCTTCAGGGAGCTGGTACTGTGCAGCTGGTAGTGTTGGAACATTAATAACCACACAATGTTATATCTCAAGCCATTGCCTGTACTTGCATTTGATATCCTAAAGCTGCTGCCCCTTCCTAAAGAGGAAGAAGGGATGACTTCTTTCCAGTGGAAATCCCACCAGGAATAGTCCCAGGTTATGTGCTGAATGCCTGGATGTCCCCATCTGGCCCCCAGGTCTGCTGAAGGTTTTAAAGAGGCTGGAGCTTAGTGGTATTTGGGACAGGACCCAGAGCATGGTGTAGACTGGCAAGTTATAACCACACCTGCTTGGCCTGAAATGAAGCAAGGAAGCACAAGAAAGAGGAAAGCAAATGCCAGTGTGGAAATAACCCTTCACCACCCCCCTCCTCACCCAAATTACAACACCAAGGGGATTTCTGGTAGAAGACAAACCACCTGCCGTGAGGGGGCTGAAAATATAAATTGCAACAGCAGGGGAATGGGGAAAACCAGGATGGCACAGTCATAGTCAGATATAGGCCTGCATATAGAGGTGTCTGTCAAGCTGCTCCCCAGGCAAGACACAGTGGTCAGCAAATCCTCAGGAACAAGAGGACAGGACTAAGATTTCAAGATGGATTTGAATCTCAGCAAGGTTTTTGTGGCAGAGATCATGGAGACATCATTTCATGCTCCAAATGAACTAGAGAGAATTGAGTTATTTCCATGTGATCATGCCAAATGTCCTGGACAGGACAAGAACATCCCCACTGCCAGGAGGATGAAGAAATCCAGCAGTAAATTGGTGATAAATTGCTCCACATCAGCCTCTGTGGAAGTGAACTGGTATTTGGTGCAGTAAAATGCAATCAAACATTAATCCAAATGGAACTTGGGTTTCTTTTTGTAGGGTCTGATCTCATACTGCTTAATACAAAAAAGGGAGGTAAAGAAAAAAAAAAGGAACAGTGTTTGATTTCCTGACGGAAACGGAGCTCTATTTGTTTTGAATGAAAATTTTGTCTCTACAACAATGACTCAAAAGCTGCAAGTCAAGAAGAAAAGAAAAATTAATCACAAGGGAAGGGAAACACAAAACACCAAAAATCCCCAGAAGTTCTTCAGCTCCATGAGGCTGAGGGAATGAGTATGTATCTCGTGATGCACTTGGCTTTATGCAAGTGGTTTTACTCCTGCATTTTCATCTCAGTAAAATTAGAGGTTGGAGTGTGGGGGATGTGAGCTCAGCTTATGATTCCCCACAGCTTCCTCTGAGGCACAGAATGAATTTTCAAATCTCTCTGGGTCTCACCTGTAAAACAGTAATAACATTCTTTGTCTATTTAAATTACTTGTTCTTCCTATGAGTTTCTACTAGGCTTAGAGTAACAGGGCCCTAATGTATCATTAGAATCTCTAGCTGCCACTGTGCTATGAATAATAATGTTTATTAATCATAATAAACATGTCAGTGCTGTCAGAGCATGTACATGGAGCAAGTAGAGCAGTGTCTGACAATCCCATCCTGCCATGTAAGGCTTGGGGTGGAAAATAAGACTCATTTTGCAGGCAGTATAAAACCCATGGATGGCCAAAGTCTTCCTGGAGGCAATGCTGGAGGAAAAGAGAAAAGGTCATGTTTGCTCTAAAAAATAATGCAAGAATATCACAGTGTCCCTCTCTAAAGTGCCAAGATAGCTCTCCACATTTCCAGACTGCAGTAGTGAGGGATCCAAGTAGGATGTCTCCAATCCAAAATATATATAACAGAAAACTCTTAGATATTGAAATTACTTAAATCTATTCCTTAAATCTTCCCCCCACTCACTCTCCTTGTCTTGCTCCTTTATCCAAGTCTCTGTTTTGGTGAAGAAGCAATGAAGGGCAGAATTCAAGTCATTCTATCTGATGATCTCAGTTACTGGTCCCTCCACCTGTGTGCCAGCAAGGGACAGACCAGGTCCTATTTCTGAGTCACCATATTGAGAGAAAGGTGGGATGGCAGCCCACCAAGGAGAACTTGAGCATACTTTACATGCTCAAGAAGCAGATCTTATGGTAAGGCACAACTCAAAGTGGGTCAGGTTACCCCAAATTAGACCTCGCTTGCCGGAGTGGTGTAAAAAACAGAGATCATTCCAGAACCAGCTGGGGTAGGATCCACCCTTGCCCATATGAAATCATTGCTGCTGCTGTCAGCAGGAGGTCAGCTCAGATTTTGGATTATTTATATTAAAACAAGATACATAAAGCCTTTGATGCTCCAGGAGTTACTTGAGAATCCAGCTGGCGTAAAGGAGGTTAGAATCTGCTTCTAGGTCCTTTGGTTGCATCTCATTGCTTGATCTATGCTGGAGATACTTGCTGCAGGGTTAGTCATCCTTGTGTCCTGAAGAGACCTCACAGCACTTTCTATTACTCAGAAATACCTGCTGGGAGAAATTGTCTGGTGAACTACAGGACTGGAACAAAAGAGAAGGAAATTCTCTATATTGAGAAAGAATCTAACCAACAAAAGTTCTGTAAAAATGGTGTGCTGTGCAATGGGGAAACAGTCTCTGTCCTTGCTTGATTGCCTATGGGTAATTACAGTGGCTGATTTATTCTCCCCTGGAGCACTCCTGGTCCCTTGCTCTGGTGTAATCCATCCCTGGCCACTCCTGCCAGCCCCAACAGCTGGGAGCCAGACAGGTCACGGCCACCCTGCATCTACCAACATCAACCTTTGACTTTCAGTGACAGCATCTTCTTGATGCTGCAGCCCTAGCCAGGAATCACAGGTCTGAATTGAGGAAAGAGCATGATTGCCCATTTTCATATTAAATTCAAGTATGAATTGTTTGTTATTTTAAATGCTGAAAGGTTCTGGTCACTCAAAACCCACTGAAAAACTGTAGGATCTGAAAACCCAGCTCTCTTCTGTTCTTTCGCAAATTTGAGCTCCAGAGGTGTCCTGGAATGTGAACTCAGTCAACACATCACGTGTGACTGTCTTTATAATTTTCTCATTGTAGCACTGCCAATACCTTTGTGCTTTTCAATCACTCCCTGTTTGTTTTGAAACAAAACAAACATTGTTTTCAAAGTGTGTCTGCTTAAAGCAATTCTCTGAACTGTTCACACTGTGGGCATCACCCATGCCAGGAAAATGTGTCTTCATGTAAAAACCAACTGTGCACCCTACCTTTGTAAACTTTCCATGCTCAGCCTGTGGCCCAGCTCCTCCATTACACCAGAGGACCGTGGTGATGATATGTTCACTACTTTGTTCCTAGTGCTGACAGACAGCAGCAAACACAAGGAAACAAAAATAGCACTTTTACTTAACCCATGTCCTTGCAGAGAACAGTGCCTGGAATTTTCAGCAGTGGCCACATCATGCCAGGCTCTTGGGTACACCTTGCTAATTTTACAGTACCAGCATTTCTGCAAGGCAGGAAATACTATTTGGTGCAGACAGGAGAACAGCAAGAAAAATAAAGCCTTGCCCTAGGCCACTATTTTAAATCAGTGGTGGAAACTAACAAATGCCAGGAGATTCCCAGTCCCTTGTTTCAGCCACGAGGCAAATCCTGGTTTTGCAGTGACATCAGTAGCTCACTAACACCTATTGACTGTAGCATCCAATTCATTTTTACAAGCTTGTGGCACTATGGTTTGCCAAGGAATCCAGAGTGAACAATAATTTTCATTTGAACCATTTTTCAGCTGTGGATATTAAAGTCATAGGTGAATGGAAATAACCCCCCATGGAGCATCTGTCATTTTTCCACCTTTTTCATTGTCTTTGATGTGGGAGTTGCACCATTGTGCCCTCCATGTCACTACATTATCTAATACATTTAAAGGGTTGCCAAAATGTCTGTACTAAAGACTGAAAACATGTCAGCTTGTTTTATTTAGACTGAGAGCATGAATGTTTACCCTGCGCTGCCTTTGGGAGAAGTGGCCATGCCCAGGGCCGAAGCCGTGGTGCCACCCAAACCTCTGCTGATCCTGAGATGTCACCCCTGACATACAGGTTTGGAGATGCTATTTCCCAAATGCAAATGTCAAAAGGGTGGCACTCGTTCAAAAATCAGCCCCCTGCTTTTGTTGACTGTATGAAATAGTGTGAATGTGTTTAGAAGCAGGCCAGGTCCCTTACAGCAGGCTGTAAAACAGAAAATCTGGGGTAGGAAGGAAGCAATTTAGAAAGAGGGGAAGAGGACTGAGATAGGGAGAAGGGCCCTGCCAGCTGTGCCAGTGACTATGTGCCAACATGGTATCACCATGAGATGAACTCCCTAAAGCAGCCTTATTCGAGGATTAATTCTGGAACAGCATCATCTGTTCTCCATCCTTTCCAGCCTGGCTTTGCTGCCATTTGGCTCCTGCTCTCCCCATGCTAAGGGCATCTGGGAGCCACTCAGATGGAGTGGGAGCACTAACACTGGCACCTCCTCATAGACCGTGCTGTAGGGACAGTCAAGGCCTGGCAGCGCATGGCGGCAGCCTTGCAGCAGCACGGGCCTCTTCCTCTCAGTTCATCAGCCCCATGTACCAAGAAAACACCAGGCATCCCTGACACCCTTCTAAATAGCACGGAGGGAGGGTCTGTTCCTAAAGCGTTTCCAGATCCCAGCTTTCCAATGAAATGAATAACAAGCATGAAGCACTGGGTTAGCCTCTCTCCTCTTGGAAGCATCATCCCACTTGGCCAGCAGAATGGGAGGACACAATAGGATCTATTCTGGATGATCTGTGTGACAATATTAAGCATTTCTTTTTTCTTTTTCTTTTTCTTTTTCTTTTTTTTTTTCAGTTTGGTGCTGGATGAGATTGCTTCTGGGATGCTTCTGTATCTTTTGGCTCTTGCTAAATAGCAGGAGAGCTCCCAATAGCAGGAGTCATATGACCATGCTCTTGTGCACTTGTGAATGGAAAATCATGTGTCTTCATAAATCACAGGAATATAAAGACCAGATGTGATATTCAGAGCTCCCACATATTCACATGAGAATGGGCCAATGCTAGCAAAGAAATATGAAAGGAGACTTATCTGCACTATGTGTTTTACTTTGCTTAATACTGAATGTAAGTGGAGAATGGAAAAAATACAAATAAGAGAGAATGTCAAGAATAATGAAAAAAATGTGTGTTCCAGGCTCAGAAAAAATATTTTGACACCAGCTCTCACATTTTTTATTATCACCCCTTTGGGCAAAGTCATTCAAAAGAACAAACAGAAAATCATACCTCAGACTAAGATACAGAACCTACCTCTCTCAGCAAACTGGATGTGACAGCAGAAATAAGACCCCAGGATCCAAGCATGGTGGAAAATAAAAAGGTTATTTTAAAATATTGAAAAGATCCCAGGATCCAAGTGTGGTAGAAAATAAAAATGTTATTTTTAATTATTTCAGTAAGTGGGGAAGTGAGGGTTGAACCCTCTGTTATTAAGAAGGTGACTGCCTTGCCATTACTTTACCCTAACTTTTCCCCAGTTTTAATACAGGCAGATTGAACCACCACATCCTGCATGTGATAAGCATCTGCCAGGATTTGCTCCAGGACTTATTGGGGCTGTCCTTAAAGAGACCTGATTTGCCCTTGAGTGTGTCTGTCCTCTGTGGATGCTGGAGAGCCACCCACAGTTGATGCAGAGGGTGCTCCTGTGTCTGGAGCAACGTGTGCTGCTTCTCATCTTCACATGGAGTACCTACATACCTACCACACCAGAGTCAGCAAACATTAGTTGGACTTCCCTTTGTAGCAGCTCTTTGCAGACAGCAGGGTGCACAGCTGGCCTTCCTTGCTCTTTTCCATTCATTCTTTCTGTTTTATAGGGTTTTAAATTTTTTTTTCACCTTCTCCAGTATATCACTGTCATGGGAGTTGTTTTACCCACCTTTGAGTCGTAATATATGAATACACATACAACCAAGACCTTTGGACCATTGAATTAGCATTCTTCTGCCCTATGGTGCTCCTTCTTTTCCCTTGGGATTTGCTTTCTGACTACTTTTGGAGCTATGAC
Source organism: Peucedramus taeniatus (assembly GCA_013400575.1). Taxonomy (NCBI): domain Eukaryota; kingdom Metazoa; phylum Chordata; class Aves; order Passeriformes; family Fringillidae; genus Peucedramus; species Peucedramus taeniatus. The sequence goes on along the minus strand of WBNO01026493.1, from coordinate 152,197 downwards.
CCTGGCCTGTATGAATTAAAGTTGCTCCTTAATTATGAATTAATTCATAATCCTCCTCCTCCATACAATGGCATGTATTTTTACAGAGGGAAAAAATTTAAGGGACATAAACATGGAATAGTTTGGGTTGGAAAGGACCTCAAAGATCATCTAGTTCCAACTCCCCCACATATGGGCAGAGACACCTTCCACTAGACCAGGCTCTGAGCCCCATCCAACCTGGCCTTGAACACTGCCACAGATGGACTACTGACAGCTTCTCTGGGCAACCTGGACCAGTGCCTCACCACTCTCACAGTAAAGAATTTCTTACTAATATCTAATCTGGATCTACCCTCTTGCAGTTTAAAGCCATTCCCTCTTGTTCTATGTCTTTGTTAAAATGTCCCTTTCCAGCCCTCTTGTAGCCCCTTTACATACTGGAAGATGCTGTACAGTCTCTCTGGAGCCTTCACTTCTCCAGGCTGCACAACCCCAACTCTCTCAGCCTGTCTTCATATGAGAGGAGCTCAGGCTCACTGATCATCTTCATGACCCTCATCTGAAGCCATTGCAACAGGTCCCTATCCTTCTTGTGCTGAGAGACCCAGAGCTGGATGCAGCATACCAGGTGGGATCTCATGAGGCCATCACCTCAAGAGGTCCCATCACCTATTGAATTTGAGAAAAATGTGCTCCAGGGGCTGCTGTGATGGCTTGTCTCTTGGAAGAGCTGTTTCCACACCCTGTTCAGACTTTCCTCATGATCTTTAGTGAGCTATTTAGGATCTGATCCTTCAGGCTCTTAAAACTTTGGAAGGCCTGGGGCATAGGATGTGTCTGTCTTGCAGAAATACTAGCTGGATGTGCAGCCTGGGATTCAGCAGGGATTGGTTTATCTTGCTGTAAATAAATAAGGGAAAATCGTGAACTATGGTTTATGATTACTTTAAACCAGAGATTTCTGTTGTATCTCTACAATACTGCTGCCACTTTTTAATTGTAGTGAAGATACACACATAGTGTTGCTGCAGATATGCCAAGGGACACATGCACTGAAAACTGGGATACAATGAGGGGATTCACAGAAATTAGCACCAACCAAACAGGGAAAAAAATCCTTCATGTCTGGAAATAAGATATTGCTACACCACAAAGCAAAACAGCACTCATTTGGCATAGAGAGTACTGGGAAGCAGGGTCAAATACTGAAACATCAACACTGTGAAACTCTGGAGTGGTCTTGGCCATGACCATGGCCCAGGGTAACCAGCAGTCTCCTCAGCAGAGGTTCAGGAGTTAGCCTGGACCAGGGACTAACAGTAACACTAGGAAGTCTGCAAACTTATTTGGGAAGCAAAGCTAAAAGTAGGGAGACGACCAGATGATGCCAGCTGGCCCTAGGACCCAAGGGTGAGCACTGGTGCCAGCTCCTCAGCACAGGTGTAGCCAGGGGAGGCCAACAGGCCCCACACCATCAGTGAACTGGCACCACCAGTGCTGCTCATCAGCTACTTGGCCCCGATCTGGGCCGTCATTTTTTTACGCCCTGAAGAGCAGCTGGCACCTCCACAGAGCCAACAGGTTTCTGCTCCGCCGAATATCTGTTAAGGTGTAAAGGAGCTGTATCTGGGCCAAGGATGGAGGATGAGACACAGAAGGATACCACAAAGCTCTGAGTGCTCAGTCTAAGTGTAGGCATATTTCAGGGTGTATAAAAAGTGGTGGTGCACAAGCTGTGGGCAAGAACATGTAAACACAGCCCAGTGAACAGAACAAGGAAGAATATTAAAGAATCTCAGTAAGTCTTTTTGCCAAGTCCATCATGGTTTCAAAGTGACTGTGCCTTGCACAGACTGAAGGAGTAAAGTAAAGAGGGTTTTTAATCCATCTCTTTACATGAGCTGTGAGAAGACCAACCAGGTCAAGCCAGCTTTGCACATGAGTAGAAGAAAACCTCTGTGGAATCTGATGAGGTTTAGACATGTGCTTGATGTCTACACAGGCATTTCTGGTCTCACCCCCAGTCACACCTCGTGATGCAGTAAAGAATTGTGGTTCTAGGTCCTCTCCCCACCCTTTACCTCGCTCCCTGTGTCCCCCCTTTATCACTATGTTGCATCCCTTGCCCAGAAGGTTCCTAAAAAAAGCAATACACTTGAATTCTCATAGATGAGGCCTAATACTTTGACTTAGATTAAAACATCCTTCATAAAGAGAGCTAATTTTTGCCTTATTTTCCAACAGACATATTGCTGAGGTGTATCTTTTAGGCAGGCCTCTGGGTACAAGGGATCTATGTAATAATCTGTGTAATAGAGGAGTTCTGAACTCACAGCTCTGCCCGAGCATGGCCAGAAGCCTTCAGAATGAGGCCTCTGATCTGCATCTTGATGATTGCCCAGGGAAAATGGAATGGACTTTGAAATATTTGTCAAGGTTCATAGTAAAGATTCAAGGAAAAGGATGATTCACAGCAAGAATAAACTTTCCCAAGCAAATCAACCCTTCCACCAAAAGACACTTTTTAAGAACATGGGATTGAAGTTTTAACAAAATACCTGGTTAAAAACAGTTATGAAAGAACTCATCTAGTGCTTGAAATAGCTGACCTTGCTGTACTTTCACCAACTGTTGGGTGGTATCAGGTGCAGGGGGATGGTTTTGCTTGGTTAAATCAACGTGATTGTCTTTGCAATGCTGGCCTCCATGGAAAGAAACTGAACAGGCCAACAACAGAGCTGAGCTTTTGTGAACTGCAGCAAAGTGACACAGGTCTGAAGGGGGAGAGGAAAATGGAAATATATGAATTTGAGAATAAAAAAGTCATGATAAGCTTATGTGGCTCTGTTCTTAGTTTGAGTCCTGTTTGGGGTTTATCATTGTTAACTTGAGTCCTGATTTCCCTGTGCAGAAATATGATCCAGAAGAGAAAATCTGGTTTTGAAGTTCAGTCCCATGAGTAATGCATGAACTTTTCAACTTAGCACTGGTTTTCAAACACTAACTGCAAGTTTGCAGTTTTTCATCAGAACCAAAGGCAAAAAGCAAAACATAATTTGTACAAAAATTGTATTAAGGCTGTCACAGCAGAACACACTAGGATGGAGCTCCTTAGCCCCACTATCACTCACAATGTGAATGATAGTCACATTACATTAATAGTGAAGAGAAATGAAGAAATAGGGAAAAAAATAATCTCTGCATCGGTGTGTAACTGTGCTGTATTTTATAGATGAATGATGATGCTTAATGGCTTAGAATAAAGCAAGGAGCTCAGGGTCTCCATTGAATGTCACCATTTAGGGCTGTAGTGCTATATTTTTGATATAATTTGAATCTGTGAAGGTCTAATTCACCCATGCTTCAGCCCCTGAAGTGTGGAGGAGCATGAGTGGGGTCACAGACAGAGTAAGAGCAAGTCAGTGAATTAAAAAAAAACCCATGAGTAGATCAGAACATGAGGTTAGATCCTCATGAACAGTTTCTCTCTCTGCAGCACTCAGGCTCAATGGATTCATAGATGTAAACTGCTTTGAGATTTCAATGGGAGAGGAAAGCAGGTGTCAAACATTGTTATTTACACTAAGTAATTGCATAAAGAAAATCCCAAAATCAGATCTTTGTTCTACACTCACAAATGTATTCCCTTAATGATTTCTTTTTGAGCGTTTTGAGCTATAAATAGGTTTGTAAGTTTAAGATCTGGAAATAAGCCACCAGCAATTGTGACTGGGTATTGTGAGAAAGGTTTGTTAATTTTGAGTTGGGGGAAGGGGCTAGGCTAAATCAGAGTGGAGCAGACATGCTGAAACCAGCCTGTGTTGGGAAGGAGCAGACATGGGCTAGGACTCACTGAGGAGAGGGGGCAAGGAATGAAGGGAATAGGGAACAAAAGCAACACAAAATAATTTGGATTAATAAGATACTACATGTTAAGGTTTTTGAAAATAAGCAGAGATAACAATGAAAAGTCCTTGCCCAGCTAAAAATAGTTATAGGTTATGTAAACAGAGGAAAAGCACAGCACATAGACTTATGCTGTAGGAATTTCTTGATGCAAGTGGCAAGGGATTCTGTTTCTCAGAGCTGAAAAAATGTTTCACCACCAGACACTGTCTTTGCAGCAATGGGCCAGTTTGGCCAAGCAGGAGCAGCATGTGAGAAGTGGGTGGCTGTGATGGAAATCAGAGGAAGAGGGTCTGCTGAAGGATCTCGTCCCTCCCCAACAATCTGAGAATGCTCTGCTTGCCTTGCCAACTCCACAGACTCCAGATACTAAACTCAGGACTTCATCTGCTGGAGATCAGCTGGAGCAAGCCAGTACCTGGAAGGAACACAGCAGAAATCCTGAAGCATGCAGCACACTACTGGTGCTTCCCCCAGGAGTGGAAGCTGAGCTTTAGGCTTTGGAACATTTTACCCCAATTTGACAAAAGCTTTGTAGCTCCTCAAGGTCACAGTTTTGGTGCTACTCATTGTGAATTTAGTAGAGAGTAATCAGCCTTTCCCTATGCAGGGAAATGTTTATTCTCATGTTATAACTCACAGAACAAAGTAACTGTGTCACCAAGGATGTTTTTTAACAAACTGTGCTAGCAAAAATAACTTTAATAATCTCTAGCATCTCAGATCAAAGCATAAATTTCTCTGGCCAAAATCTGCTTGAAAGGGACTTCAAAACCTCCTCCAGCATTGGTCAGACAGTGGAGGGCTGAGGTCTACAAAATGTCCCAGACTCCACACCCAGTGTGACTCCTGTTGAAGACCCCAAAGTAGGTTTAGTGATGTCAGCAGGAACCCCTCTGTTCTAGCCTTTGGTTCACCATCCACCTTTCTGTCTTCCAAAAGTATTTTTAATGAAATTTGCACTTAACTATCAGCTACATAATAAGGTTCCCTGTGCATTTCACCAGGATTCTGTCTCTCAGTGGAACAACCAAGTTTGTTGCTTGTGCTAACAGATATACAGGGGCCCAGGGAGGCAGGTAGAGGTTGTGGGAATTAGACAGCAGTGGGATGAAACAAGTGAAAGAGTTTTTTTCCCAGTTTATTTTTTGTCTTACTTTCTGGCAATGATCAGTTAGTAAGATACAGACCAGGCTCTTGAGTTATTTTAGTCTTGGTAGGTCAGTTGCTTTTTTAGCCTTTAAATACAGAGAACAGAGAAGGTACCTGCCCTTAGAGCCTCATGCAGTGAGTCCACAGCAGGGGTGGGGACGTCTCTGAGCATCCTGCTCCTGCACAGCCAGTCTGTTCCCCATCCCTCTGCAGTCTTGTCCCACAGCACACAGCCAAACCAACCTGAGGCTGGGCTTGGAGGTGACAAAGCCGTGCAGAGGGCAACCTCACTTCATCACATCATCTTTGAGTGTAAAACGTATAAAACAGTCCAGTCTTCTCTCAGGGGCTTCCCAAAGTGCTGCTGTTCCCTACTAGAGCTGAGGTCTGCAGAGAGACACAGGTGCCAGGCAAGCTGTGAGACAGGAAGGAGGCAGCGAGGGATCCTCTGCTGCAGGCTGGGAAAGGATTGCAAGGAGAGATCCACTCTGGGTGCCTGGCTGCTGAGGATGGTGCTACGTGGGCACACACGAGAGGCTGACAGAGGAGGCAGATACTGTGTGAGGAGCGGCTGCCATCCCCTCCCGCCGAGCTGAAGTGTTTGCACACACGGGCTGGTCGCTCCCTCTCCGAGCCGCCGTGGGAGGCAGGTTTGGCTGAAAACCACTTCTCACTGCTGAGTCACCCCTTGCTGCTGATCCCAGGCCCTTAGAGGATGGTGAAGCAAACGTTCCAGAAGTGCTTTTGAAAGGTAGGGTGGAAGTGAAGAAATCAGTCTCAGTTCTTCTCGGAATGAGAAAGGCAAAGAGGGGGGTGAGAAAAAAGATAAAGCCATTTGACTTCATAAATTTGGGTGGTTCCTTCTTTGGATTTAGCTTTTGAATCACCAGTGTCTGGTCTCATTTGCTGTGAAGCTGAAGACCACCAGCTTAAGATCCTCAGATATTCAAGTACCTTGGAAAGTCAGGCCAATCGGATCAAAATCGCTGTGCATTTACAGGCTCTGAACATCACACTAGAAGCCTGTTGTCAACAGACCCAGACTTACACTTACCAAAAGGAAAATGCTTGTACTTTTTCAATCATTAGAATTATATTGTAGATTCAGAGCTACACTGCTGTTGGAAAGAGCACAGAAAATGAAATATAGTGTACATCCCACTGGGTAACACATTCCTTAATGGCATTTTTAAAGCATTTCACATTGGCAATAAAATAGAGAGAGAGGGAGAAAAGAACACAGCCTTCACTGAACATGGAAGATGAAAAAATTAATAATCACAAAAGCTTTTCACTGATGTGGGCTGTGGCATCATGTTATCTGCTGCTCAGAGCAGACATTGTTTCCAAAATATACACAGCCCAAATCCAGCAGAGCAAAACTTGGATATCTAGTCATGATCCCCCAAATTTAAATATGTTGCCAACTCCCTATGGAAAGGGACACCAAAAATAACTAAATCTGTATCACTGGAATATTCCAGTAATCCCTCAAATAAACAACCTCTGTAGCAACATGTGATTTCCAACAGTTTCCCACTGAAGCTACAAAGGTCTGTTCATGGTGCCCAGTGATATATGACACTGTTGATCCCATTTTCAGGATGAGTAGGGGGTATTTATTTGTTGTTACCCCTTGAGAGAAGGATGTGCTTTATCACAAAAGAATGGTGAATTTCACAGGAGGGTACCAGGCTCTGTTCAGCTGTGATAGAAAGGTCAGCATTGAGCAGGCAGTGATTTTTCTACAGCCCTGGAAGTGTTTTAGGACAGTATTACAACAAGGTGAAATTCAGGCACCACTGAAGTTGATTCCAAAACTCCTGTTGACTTCACCAGAGCCAAGATTTCCCCAAAAGAATTCCTATGACTATTTTAAGTTGCTGGAGCTTTACTTTAATAGCAATGTTTTCCCCCTGGAACTAGAATTAGAGAGGCAAAAAAGGGAAGTGAAGGCATGTTGGAGAAAGAGGAATCAAAGCTTCCTTCCCCCATCTCCTTCATGGGAAGATGCTCCTGATTACCCTCAGAAGTCCACACCTCTCTGCTCTCCTGTTCCTTTTTCTCCTACAGGTCCCATCCCTTCAAAGCAGAGGATCCCATGGGCAGCCTGAGCCTAGTAATGCTCCACTGCTGGCACTTCTTGCTCTGTGGCATCAGCCAACAGCTTAACAGCATGTCTTGGTTTGAAAGACAGGTACCTGCCAGCAAAAAGCTGGAATCTCCCTTTGAATAGAGAATGTAAACCCCCTCCCTCAGATTATTATAATTTTGCAATTGGAGGCTCTCAGGCAAAGATTTGGGAGTGGGAATAACAGTTCTTTACTAGGAATATTAGACAAAGCAAAGACAAATACAAATGTAATAGCACTAAGAGACAAGCAAAAACAAAGAAGCAACAAAACCTCAGAAAATGCCCTGACAGAGTCAGGGATGTGACCTGACACCCTGGGTATCAGGGCGGTGAAAGCAGTCCAGATGAAATCCTCCTTGAGCAGTGAATGCAGTTCTATGAAGTGAGATAGTCCTATATGAGAGTCCAGTGGTGAAGAAAAATGTGTTCAGTCTTCCTCTGGAGAGAAATCCAGTAGAGAGAGAGAAAACAAGCAGGGTCCCCTGGTACTCCAGTCCTTTCGGAGCGGTGTCCTCGGACCAAACTGCTGCTCACTGCTCTTCCACCCGGAGAAACCTGCTGCCTCCTTTGTTTAAGTCAAGTATCCATAAAGTACCCAGCAATTAGTTACCTAGCAAAACCACCAGGAAAAAATTCCACAAACACAAAAGAAACAGATCCAACCCCTAACAAACACAGCATCCTGCTTTCTTGTTCACTTTTATACTTAGTCATATATGGTTGACAAGACAGAAATGTGATGGCTTCACTGCACCCACAAGTGAAGAAAAGGCAATGACTTCTTCTTTCAAGTGAGTTCTGCCAAAGGTCCACCTTACAAATGGGCTGAGGTGGGGCTTTAGCTGAGGTACCTAAGACTCATCACCAAATCCCTCATTGTGTTGTAGGCAGTCAGTGCTGAAGAGGGAAGAAACATGACAGGCTGTATCTATGACAGTCTGTTTCTCATTAATGTCTTACCTTTAATTACAAATAATCAGAGCCTGACTTAGTCCCCAAACAGGAAACTTTCTCCTTTTCAAAATGTTATTGATTACAAACTGTGATTAGATGGCCTTGCTACCTGTACAATTGGCAAGGTCTCTGATTTGATTCCAGAGTCAACCTACAGCCAAGCTGTCCACAGCCAAACTGTATGTGAAATAAAAGCAATTTCCTTATTTTGGTGAAAGCTATTTGTTATTTCAGTCAGAGTGATAGTGCTTTGAGAGAATCTGGTGGCTGGAGTTTCAGAGGATGTTTTGCCAAGAAATCACCCATCAGAGAAAGCTGCTTGCAGAGTACACCTTGCCTCTCCTCCCATTTTTTCTTTTTTTAATCTATTTTTTTTCCAGGAAGTCATCATTCTCCCAGCCTGGGGAAGGAGGGAGTGCTGCATTCATAAGACCAGCAAAGAGAGCCACTGCTCCCAGCGAGCTCCTGCAGACACAGTGCAGCAGGTGAGCAGCAGCACTGTCTGTCACTGTGAGCAGATCCCACCAGCCAGCTGACGGTGATTTCCTGCTTCTGGGATGGGCTGGAGCAATTGCTTTGTAATCCAATTGAATTTTGGCCAGAATGCAGCCCGGGAGACTCACTGCTGAACCATTTCACTTTTACAGCTGCCAACGATTTGTGGACCACAGGAACTCCTGCTGAGCTCTCTGCTCAGAGGTGGATGCAGGCTTTCACAGAGCTTGCCAATGGGAGACACCTGCTCCTGCCTCCCAGCTCCCACCTGGAGATAAAACCCTCAGTGTCTCTTGTGAAATGCAGGAGCCCCTGGCACATAAACCATCCCTTTTTCTTTTTTCTTTCTCTATTTTGGCCATTGCAGAAAATAATTTTAAAAAAGTCTGCTTTCATTTCAAGGACTACATTAAGTTCAGAGTCTTAATGCAGATCAAGGCATGGACATTAAATCAATTAAATAATGCAGTGCCATATCTACAAAATCCTCATTATCAGATTTCACATACAATATGCTGTTATCACAATAGACAGTTCCTCCTCCCAGCATTTGTAACTGGGAGACTTGCCATTAGCACCAATAGAAAGTGCATTGAATACTGAAGAAATAAAATAGTGACCTGGCAAAATACAGCTCAGGCATTACATAGACTGCAATGGTATAAATAAACACCTGCATCTTGAAAAATTAATGCTCCAAAAGCTCTGTTTTATTTGGATATCAGAGAGACAACTGACACTGTTTCAAAGAGCTTATGCTGCAGCAGCTGGGCGTGTACTGTGCCCTCTGTGTTTGGTCCACGAGGGAGCAGGAGGACCAGGTTTCACAACACAGACACAACCATCATTCCTCCTTGGCACACTCAGCTTCTTGCCTGTGATGGAGGCATGGGATGGAGAAGGAAAGCAAGCACAATGAGTGATCACAGTGGGAGAGAGATAACAAAAACTGGAAGCATATTTCCTGTTTGGTACCACTATCTCAGATTGCATTGGCAATCAATGAGTGATTAATGCAAGGCAATATTACTGTGCTCCTTTCAAAATTACTTCATCTAGCTGCATTAAATTCATAAATAAAAATGGGGGAATGGAACATATCTATTGTGCTAGCCCTGATAAATATTTTAAATGCAATGCTTGCCATCTTTGCATTTACTTTATTACTTGGAAAGCTCAGTACCTTTAAGAATAAAGTTGCTGAATTCAACTGAAAGTTAAACTCGTGGCAGGTGACAGACAAATCAGCTCACTGAGTTCTCATATTACCTTATTTTTAATCCACTGGTGCCTCTGCAATGCTATGCAGTGGATTTTGTATGCAGAAGCAAACCATCTACACTTTTCAATGAGATATTCAATTCAACAATTTGAACAGAACAGCTTTTAATAACATCCCGGCCCTCAAAAAAAAAACAAAAACAAACAAACAAAAAAACCCAAACCATCAACAAAAAAAAACAAAACCAAAAAACAACCACAGAACCCAAATATAGCCTATACTGCCAAATCATATATGTCTGCTTAAAACAGCCTCCAGACCTACATCTCTGATCACATTACACTGTCTGCCTTTGCAGCCTGGGGAAGATGGACCTTGCAGTGTGCACTGAGAGGTGGGGAAGGCAAGTCAATTCCCAGCTTCAGGAGCCCTTTGTGGGAAAGATGGAAAAAAAAGATTCAACTTGTTTGTCCTGGGGCAAGCTTCACCTCAGTTTGGTTCTGCTCAGCTGAAATAAAGTTGTGCAGCACTGGGCAACATGAAGCCTTTCCCCAGAGTAGTGGAGCACCAAACTTTAGGGCATTGTGTCCTCTGTCACCTGAAAATCCCCACAAAAGTCAGCTGGGCACTGGCTTTTAAGGCTGTCAGACTTGCATTGAAGGAGACCAGCCTCTGTCCCTAACCACACAAGTGCTCTGAAGTCTTCAGGGAATGAGAAATCATCCTATATACACTTGTTCCTTGGGGATCTATTTTCAAAACCCAATCCTGTTGCCACACAGCTTCTCCATCACTCTCTCCTGCCACCCAGCTTTGTTACTCTGACTTCACTCTGTGTTTGAGGATTTGGCCCTGGCAAGACTGTGGATGTAGAAGAAAGATCAGAGGTTAATCAGAGGTCAGTGAGGGAGGAAAAATAAGTGGTTTGAGTTAAAACTGAGGCTGACATTTCCCCAGACCAGTCCTTGTCACAGTCCCTCCATTGGCAATAGCCCTTCAGGAAACACTGCTATTTTTATTATCTCAAGAAGAAAAGCAGCAAAGATCGTAGGCCAGGATTCTCAGAACTCATCTCCTTTTGGCTTCCCCCTTTTTTAGGAAAAGATGTCTCCTGAAGTCAAGGAATCCTTTACTTCTGTCGAGATGGTCATCTTTACAGCATTGGGTTTTTTAAATTCTAAGAAGTTGTCAGGGTCCAAGGTTGCATTTTTATATATCTTGGAATAAGGCTGCATTGTTTCCCCTGGCTTCTGCATTATTCACTTACTGCCCTGCAAATCCTGCTGAGTGGATTACAATGTTTATTGCTCTGCCTTGCAGTATTTTCTTCCCACTTATCTGAACAACCTTCTTGTCTGCAAGATAACCTGTCAGTAGTGGTCTCTTCTGTCATATGTGGCTGAACAATCAGTCCATTGCTTCACACCACCAAACACAAAGCTAAAACCCCATTGTCCATCCCACTGAACAGACACCACCACAGTTCTGGTGCAGCACACAAGGGCAGCTGGTGCCTCTGAGGCTGCAGCAGCATTCTAAAGAAGATAGGAAACCAAGGAATGGAGTTTGAGCACTCTGGTCCAAATTATTCCTTTCAGGACAAACAGAAGTGGCATAGAGGAGCAGAGGACCAGGCCTGTGGCCCCACATGGTTCAGAGCAGAAAGGAGCACAGGAATTTTATTCAGAGCAGTCAGTAGTGCACCAGGTTCAACCAAGTAGTCTCCAGGCCCAGGCAGGTAGCTGTAGCAATAAGGTCTCCCTGAGCCTCCTTTGATCCAGGCTAAACACCCCCAGCTCCCTCAGCTGCTCCTGGTGTGACTTGCACTCCAGACCCCTCACCAGCTCTGCTGCCCTTCTCTGGACGTACTCCAGCACCTCAATGTCTTGAAGTGAGGGGCCCAGAACGACTCAAGGTGCATCTTCCCATGCTGAGTGCCCTGTTAACAATACACCCCTGCAGTGCAATGGCAACATCTCAGGTGGCTGCTGTCAGGGGCCTAGGCTTGCCCCAGCTCCGGGCTCCCCTCTCTAGCTCATAAATTGCTCTCCCTACTCTCTGTTGACATACTATGGCACACATGGAGGAGATGCAAGGAAAGCACAGAGTGGAGATGGCACATTTCTCATCTCTTAAGGACAGCGTATGTTAAAAATGTGTCAGGATTCCTGAGTTAAAGCAGCATAGTGAGATGTCAGGGAAGGCGAACAGAAGGGGAAAATTAAGGCAACAGATTTCCCTGGGAAACTCTGTTTTGCAGAAAAATCATTGGAGGAATGCTATTCTGATTAACATTAATTTCTCTCTCCTTTTTTTTTTTTTTTTTTTTTTTTTTTTTTTTTTTTTTTTTTTTTTTTTTAATTTAATCTCCAAGGCAGGATATAGGGCAGAACAGAGACCAGGGAAATGGCAGCCCCGTCGCCGAGCCAGCGCTGCAGCAGAGCTGATGGAGAATCTGGGTCAGCGTGCAGCAATTCTTCCCAGATGACTGAGACCGACAGAGCTGAAGGCCAGCCTTGGCAGTAGAGCCAAGGGCTCCTTTTGTAACTGAAGGGATGTAAAATCTGCTCCCCCTTTCAAGCAGCATTTGCAGGAGGGAACCCCACGCTGCAGCCTCCGTCAGCTGGAACTAACGCCCGTCGGCTCCGCTCACCCATCCCTGCTCAGCAGAGCACAGGCTGGGAAATCAGCGTTGCCATGGGATTCGGCTAAAAAAGGCCAAAAGATGTGGATGTCAACCAAGTACCCAGATATACAGGGAGGGTATTTTCCGCTCTAACTAAACCTGATGTGGAAGCTCTTCTCTAAGAAACAACATTTTGCTTTTTTACTCACAAGAGCAAAGTCAAAGGTTACCTGAAGACAATTTTTTGTATTTTTGATGTCCTCACTTAGCTTTGAAGATTTTTGTGTTTCAGGCAGGTTTTAGGAAAAGCTCATTCATGCATTCAAACATTTGGCTAGTTTTTCCAAATATCCTGCTTGGCCTAATGAGAGACATTACCTTTGCTGACAGCTGTAGTACCCTCAGAAGAGATACAGCTTTGGAGACCAGCACGCTGCCCACTGGGCATGCACAGATCATGTATCATGAGATCTTTCTCCTTTCTGCTTCTATGCCTCAACCCACTGGGACAGGAGCATGAAAGGATCAGTGCTTTCCTTATATATCATCCCTGATCATCAGTAAGACTGGCAGCTGTCTCTCAAGATTTGTGCTAAATCCTTTGTTAGAGGTTGATTCACACAGCCACAGCCTTTAAAGTCAAATGGCACTGTTAGATCATCCTGTCGGGTAGCACAGGCCATGAGGATTTGTGCTGATTTGTGTTTTGTTAAAACATGTCCTTCAAAAAAGGGTAGCGCACTCTTGATTTGACAGCCACAGTAGAGGGAAGATCTGTTATTCTCCTGTACTAACCAAAGTTTAGAAAGTCATTCAGGAGGTTTTTTCCTCAGATGTTGAAAGCACCAGGAGAATTTTTCTGATGATCTTGATTCCTGGCAGAATACATTAAATTTTGTGTTCAGGACCTAAACTGGTAAAATGTGATGCCAACCAGCTAACTAACATGCCTTGCCACTCAATGTTTAAAGACACAATATGGAAATGCCTGATTTTCAGCAGTAATTTTGAGGAAAGGTCAAGGCCAGAAGAAATGTTTGTGTTTCTAGAATAATGGCAGCTGCTTCTACATATGCTTGAAAGGAGAGTGGATACTAACACAAGGATTTTGAGGAAGTAGCTATTTACTACTGGAATTTTGGATGACAGCTGCCACATTATAGGTGTTTATCTAATAATATTCACCCTAATACTGGTATGCTTTGTCTGAACTAGCAGATCACTCCTTTGTTTCTGCCATAGCAGAACTTGCTAGAATAGCATTTTTTATTATGAACATTTCTGCTTAAATCCTTCATGTTCTGATGCTGGATAATTTCCTCTTCAAAGTGACAATATAGGGCAAAAGACAAAAAGATCTGGAGCAGAAAACACTTAATTTAGTGAGTAAATAGTATTGTACTCTTTTTATGTGGACACACAGAGCTACAGTGTTTGACAAGGCATAAGGATTCACACCAATCTCAGACCTGTCCATGCACTTTTGCCTTGGTCCACAGAGATGACCTCATAAGTGCAGGGATGGTTGTTCACAGTCTGAGTGATACAGAGATGTGTTCTGAACAGCATATAATACACATTTAATTGTATTTATTTAGTGCCCATGGTTACAGAGATGTGACTTTCATACTTTTTTCACATTGTGGACGTTGCATTGAAAAACTGTCTGTCCATCACTAGCTCCTGCATAGGTATATACCCATGAGGGGTTAGCAGAAAATAAGAAGGCAGGGAGGACCTCCTGTAATCTCTGCATCCTGCTGAGGCTTCACACATCTGCTTACTAAGAAAATAAAGGCTATTATGCTCCTAGACATGTTAAGTCAGAGTCTTGTGGAGTCAGGGGTATTGCAATCCACGTGGTAAAACTGGTACAAAATGTTGCTAATCAAAGGCTTGGAAAGAAGATGAAGGGAAGAGGGAATGAAGCTGTGACTTCCCACTATTTTGACTCTTGAATCTGCACTATTCATAGTAACACACCAACTGTATCTCTCCAATTGCAGTAATGAGTGATAGCTCACTACTCAACAATTAGGTTTTCCTTCCCCACCTCTGCAATTAAGGTCATAACCTTTTCTATTTACTTTGGGGATGTGGTAAATTAGAGCTTTGGCTTCATTACAAAAATTAATTAAAATAGTCACACAATGGCACCATTCATGGCTGTGCTTGTCCTTCCCTGCCGTATGTCCTCATGTCAGCTCTCATTGGTTTCAGTCCCAAATTCCAGTACGTGCTAGTCTGCCTGTATTATCTGGAGCAGTAGACTAGATTTTTCTTTTTGTCCATCTTCTTTGATTCATTGGAAGGGCCCCTCTTGTTTCTAATCCCTCTGTTTCTTTTTTTTTTTCTTTTAAGAAAGTGTACACTAGCAGGCTGTCAGCATGATCTGATGTCCCCAAAATGCTTTCTGGCCACAGAAGTTTGCAGTAGAACTTTAACTTGGTCTCACAGCAGAGACCTCTGCCTAACAATTTTTCCTTACTGACATCCCAAGGTGTCTATGTCTGGAAAAGAGGATTAGTGGTCTTTTCCTCAGAATTTCAAAAACTAAGTATAACTACAGAGATAGGAGGAAAAAAGCCTGACTATTCCCCAGTTACAAAGAGCTGGGAGTCTGCCCATTGAAATAAGTTGTTGGTTTGGTTTTTTTTTTTCCTAAGCCATTTCTTTGTGAATGTAGTGCTTGTTTTAAAAGCTGGATTTATGAACTGGCAAAAAATAATATTTTCTTTTGTAGGAGAAAGTGTTGCATTATGTTTCACATGACCATGTCCTGAGGTGGTTCAACGTACTGAGTTCTGTGCATACCAATAAATACAGATCTCAGAGATTTCAGGAGCAATGATTTACTAAAAATTATTTCTTGATGGGAAGTACAGAAGAGCTCAGATTCATTTATATAACACCTAAAAGGAGAAATGGCCAACAAAGGCTTGGACTAATATATGTGCTGGTGATAGAGTCCAACAGGCAACTTGGATACATATGTGTAATTATCCTGAAGTCGATGTTGCTCTGAAGATAGAGATATTTGCAAAAGTGACACCTATTATAGGCTTTATTTCTTCAGAGCCTTTAGCAAGTANTTTTTTTTTTTTTTTTAACATACTGCTTCACTACACAGGTGTATTCAGGAAATTGTATCCAAGTTAATTTAGGGCATGACTTCAAGATGTGTCAGCTGAACAGCTTTAAAATGTAAAAGGGAGGCCTGGTTTTGTGGAGTGTGTCCACGCCAGAACCTGATATAAGGTAACTAAGCCAGTTTGAACAAGGGTTCAGATCAACAGTTCCATTTCTAAACCCGTGTTGGCTGCAGATGAGAAACAAGAAGTTATCTCCTGGGGAATGAGCATGGGAAGGGTTATACAAGCTGCCCCTTCTTTGTGAAACACAAAGAAGCATGGTCCTCCTCTGGGCCAAAGTGATCTTTCCTCATAGGCTGTTTTCAGCCAAATCATCTCCCTTGGTGCCTGAGCTGGTGCTGGTGGCACGGACCGTGCAGGAAGGAGGCCATGGATGGGAGGTGACAGTGGAAATACCCTGCCCATGCTACTGCAGACTTGCACGGGATGAAAGCGCCCACGTAACCTTGGCCACGGGACCCCCTTGGCCTTTTACTGAGGCTGATCATGGAGGAGATTGAAAAGCAATGATGGGAACATTGCTTGGAAGGATGTGACAGACCTGAGCTCCTTTTCTGAATCTGCCAACCTCAGATGGCACATGTGAGCAAAGACCTCCTACCTTCCCACTGCTGCAAATTGTGGCCTCTCTGTAAAGCACTTGATATAATACACAAACCCAAATTTTCAGATTTTGTGCCTTGCATGGAGATACCTGGGGGCAGGACTTTTTTTCCCTA
Source organism: Peucedramus taeniatus (assembly GCA_013400575.1). NCBI lineage: Eukaryota > Metazoa > Chordata > Aves > Passeriformes > Fringillidae > Peucedramus > Peucedramus taeniatus. The sequence goes on along the minus strand of WBNO01026493.1, from coordinate 135,855 downwards.
TTTGTTGGTGAGGGGGAAATGGAAGACAAGTTTGGTATTAAAAATAAGCATCTTGTCCTCTATGTGCCCTGAATAAATGGCATCCCATGTTGAACTTTGCTGAAAATGCTTTTTTTTTCCTTCTGAAAAAAGCTGAAAATGAGACTGCATTGATATTTTGCTGCAGAGTTGTTGCCTGTAGGTAGGCTTTAGATGGAGCTGTTCTATGGAAATCAATCCTGGTAAAGCAGTAACAGCTGTTATTTTGCCAGCACGCAGCAAGCAGAAACAATTGCAGAGGTACCCCCACTACAGCAATGCTACTTGGTAATTTAAAAACAATGCATGACATAAAATAACCTGGGATGGGTTATAAAATAAGGCTGGGGAAGCACAGCATTGTTATTTCTCCTGTTCTGAAACAGCAGACTGTAAACACACACTCATGAAAAAAAGGGAATTATCCCTCACCTCTACGTATGGCCAGTGAATTATATAATATTTACAATGCTGTTGGGACAGCTGTGTGAAATGGATTCTGTTTAGTTTGCTCCATTTTTCACCAATTCCTTTTGTCATCCTTCAGGCTGTATTGCCTGCTATCCTACCTCTCTGTCCAATAAGGCACTGCAAAGTGAGCTCATCTGCTTCCATGGACAGAGCAGGATCCTACCCTGTGAGCACTCTGAGGACTGAAGGGATGTGAGAGACTCTATTTCTTAGAAGCTCTTGGGCTCTTTTTCCTTAATCTCTAAATAGGAAAACACCATCATCCTTCAAAATATAAATCATTATTAGAAAGCCTCAAATGGGAACAGAATACACTGGTTTCAGAAAAAAATATTCATTTGCTTCTCGAGTTTATTGATATATTTTATGAAGGCTCAAGAATGAAAGATTCTGAGGCAATATAATCAAGTATTATAATATTAATTTGCATCAATTTCTTAAAGAGATAATTCAATTAAATAGTTCAGCCTTTAGCAACCTATTCTTTTAAAATCATATCTCTTTTTGAACTGTCAGCCACTTGAAGGAACAGCCCTTTATTCTTTCTTGATTGTAAGCTAGATGAGGCAATTTTTCCTTGGGGAATAACATTAGCTAAATTAGGAACACTGTAATTTAAAGGTGATTAAGTACCTTTTGTGATTATTGTTCTACGACTTCAATCTGATAACACTTAAGTGCATGTGTAATCTAGTCTTCCACAGGGCTACTCTCATTCATAAGTGGATTTAAATCCTCATAAGATCAGGACCTAAATAAGCACGACAGTTAAACCTTTTATGGCACATTGACAGAGCATGTATTTGTTCTGATTGCAATGACATTTCACACTTGTGCTTGGTGCATAAACAGTAGGAATGCTTTTTAAAATTGGGATTTCCATTTTACAGAAGGAGAAAGTAAGGAACAGGAATGTGAACGGATACATTCTGGTCATAAGGCAAGTCTGTGGGAACACCTGGGAACACACTGTGGACTCCTGACCCTCATGTATTTGTGTCCAGCTTTGCTCCAGCTGTACTTTGTGCCTTGGTGCTCAGTATGGGAGAAGCAACAGGGACCATCCAGGCCAGGCAAAGTGACCAAGTCATTGCTCAACCTGCCCACTTAGTCCAGAGAAATTAATTCCTAACCATCAGTCTTCTTGGGGTTTCTGTGGAATTTTTGTCAGCAGAGCATCCAATGTGTTGAAGGATGTCAGAACATGGGCTACTATTGCACCACTGACAAATTTAGGCTGACATCTGTTGGGGGCTGCTGAGCAAGATTCACTCAGCCGACCCATTGTCAAGAAGTGGTGCTGGCATTTGTCCATGCACCAGGATATTTTACAGAATGTCATCACTTGGTAATGAAATGCTCCCCAGTAACGATGGCTCACAAACACAGAAATAGCCTTTGCCCATAATAAAGTTTTGCAAATAATGCTTGCAGGAAGTGATTTGCTACGAATCAATCAAGCAGATCCCAGAAATAATGTGGCAGATGGTAACCCGACATTACTGCAACATCACCAAACTACTTCTTACTCGCACTTTAAACAACCATTTGGACTCAGGTCTTTAAAGAAAAATGTTCACTCTCACTCTACAGCTGGTTGAAGCTGAATTGTCACCCCACAGAAAATTCTATCCTTAGAAGACAGTAAAAGGCAGGATAAAATTAAAAGTCTGAAATGTCCTTCAATGTGAAAGAAAAAAATATTCAGTTATCAAGGCTCTATTTTGATGCCTTCAGGCTATATGCCCTTTCTTTATTTTTAGCTATGTTAGGCTACAAACAAATAAAAGTTTTAAATATAAAATTAACACAATCCTTGTTCTAAGTGATATATACAAAGAAAATCTAACAAAATATATTTGAAAAAAAAATGCTGGAAAGAACAAACACCTTCCTGTTCGCATTTTGATTTTTTGTCCTATGAATATAAAAGTTTGTTGAAATCATCACGTCTCCATTTTTCATGCCCTAGAACCTTCTGACAGAAAAAAATATTCAGTTTTGATTAGGTCTCTCTAGGTTGTGACTGGGTACACCCAAGTTACAGTGGTTTAAAAAGTTACTCATCGTGAGGTGCAATTTCTTATTTGCAAGGTAAAACCCATTATCTTACATTGTACGCCTTACTTGTTATAACTGATTGAGATTTAAAATTATTTTCTGTTCATACCTGCATATTCTTTCATCATTGTATGAAGACTTGTTGCATGCCACAGAACAGGCAGCCCTGATTTATTTACTAAAGTATCAATGCAGTCCTTAAACAACAGCTTTACTTGCAGAAGAAGATTTTTCACCCTCCTTTTCCACGCTCATTGTTGCACTCTGAAACCTTTCCAGAAATGAGGTTAGCCAAGCCACTGTTTGCACTAAAACAAGGATCATCCCAGAAATGGGGTGGCTGAAGAAAGCAAAGTAGGCCACCAACTTTCCCTGCCGTATTGCTGGCTGTGACTGTGTCCCACAGGAACGCTGTCACGCTGGTTATGCGACAGCACCTGGAGCTCGGCCTGAGATGAGCAGTGTCATTATCACGAGCTGCTGGGGACATTTGCTGGGCTCCTCTTTGGGAGTGAGGGTCATGCAGAGCTCCAAATGAATCGCCTGCACGGACCTGTGCAGGTCAGAGCAAAGGGAAATTGCTGCCACAGCCTGTGCTGCCATGGCCCTGCTGGAGACAGGGCACCTGTCCAGCCTCTTCCCTCAGAGAAGAGTAACACAGAGGATGCAATCCCTCATGTGCACCCACCTAGGTACTGGCTGAAATGAAGCAAAATGCACTGGCACAGACATTGGCCCTTCTCGGGCAGAGTTTGTAAGATAAATTTTAATAACTCGAATTCCTAAATTTTTGTGTCAGCTGTGGTTGTTCACACACGGCTGTGTGTGTGAACAGAAAGACCCTTGCACCTCTTTCAAGGTCTAAGGCTTATTCTTCTGTACATCCACGTTCCTGGTTCTACAGCAGTTTCGTACTACAGCACGTACAATACAGCCCGTGCTGTTCCCTCGGTGTGCGACTTCTCTGTGGTGAGCACGGAACCTTTGGAGCTCTGCACCCCGAACCATGCGGGCACTGCTCCATTTACACCAACGGAGGCTCTCGGACCCTCGGCGCCTTTGGCCTGTGCTGCCGTGTGCCGGTGCCACACAAGGGCAGGGCGAGCCACCACATGTCTGCGTGCGGAAACAGAGGATTTTGACCACGATGTTTCGTAAAATTTGGCAGAGTTGATGTGCAAACTGAATTACTTTAAACCCCCACGCTTTATACAACCCACTCTCACAGTCTTGCCTATCGTCTGGCATTTGTGGGAGAGGATGAATGAGCAGCCTCACAGCTGCTGCCGGCTGCGCTCCCCAGGCTGCAGCTTTGCGAGGCCTCTCAGCTCGCTATCGGGGGGCTCAAGGCAGACGCTTGTCACCAGAAACAGCCGAACTTCGGCCATTTCGGCGAATGTCACCAGAATAAAACAGTTTCTTCGCCGAATACTAAACATGCAAGTCAGCTTCTGCCCTGAAGAACGGGACCGGCGGAGTCCTCGGGGCCGCCCCGTCGGCAGCGGGGCGCGAACCCGCGGACCCCGGCCCACCGGGCGCGNCTCCACGAGGACCGGCTTGACGCTCGATCCCTTTTTATAGACACTGATCTTTCCTCCCCTTGTTTTTTCGGGGTGCGCTTCGCCCAGCGCCGCGGGCGCCCGCTGCCCTGAGCACTGCCGTGCCGGGAGGCGCGGGGGGCCGGGGCCGCGATGCGCAGAGATGGGGCCTGTGGCTGCTCCCACATGGGCTCGTAGTGCCGGCTCGGTGCTGAGTGCCCGGGTGCCGGGGAGGTGCGTGTAGGAGAGAGGCGCCAGTAGCGCTGAATTTTATCCCGTTGTAGAGGTGCAGGCAGACAGGGGTTCAGGTGTGTTGGGGTGAATTTTTTTTTTCCTCTCGTTGCCTACATCACCTTGTTTGCCCATTCCCCCTCCTCCGTTTTTTTTTTT
>WBNO01026493.1:41225-131359 GCA_013400575.1 Peucedramus taeniatus | reverse complement strand
TTTTTTTTTTTTTTTTGGGTGAGGTGGGAGCCCGGGGTGTCTGATTTTCCTCCAGCTGAGCAGTGCAGTTGCAGCGGTAGCGGTGAAATCCTGCTCCTCCTGTGAGCTCGAGCCAGGAAAATGGAGGCTGTGATAGAGAAGGAATGTAGTGCGCTCGGAGGGCTCTTCCAGACCATCATAAGCGACATGAAGGTAAGAGGCTGAGGGGGAGCACAGGGGAGGGGAAGCGTCTTCCCAGCTGGCCCGGTGAAACTTCGCCCCGGGCGGTGCAGCCGCATCGAGGGCTGGTGGCGGCGCGACCTCCCCGCGGCGCTGGGGCGACGCTGCCCCGGGGCTGGGTCCGCGTCCCCGCCGGCGGGACCAGCCTGCCAGAGGGGCTCCCTGGCTTTACACCCAGGGTTTGGGCTTACGAGTTGGTTGCAGGACACCACCTCTCCCTCCCTCCTTCCCTCTTTTCTCTATTTGTCCTTCTCAAACATGCAAGCTGTTACCTTGCACCAGGGTCAGGGATTTGCCTCTTTATTTTACAAATATTTTTATTCTCCTTTTTTTCTCCCCTGGTGTGGGCTGTCAGATCGGTAGCAGGATGAATGCAGCGGGCGGCAGCGTGGTGCGGAGGAGCCGGGCACGGAGCATGTCAGCCGTGGGGTGGGGCTCGGAAGGGCAGTGCGAGCATTTCGGTGCCAAGCTGATGGGCGCGATGGAAAAAAATTTTTGCCTGGAGATGCTCAAAAGTTGATGTGTGCCTGGATTAAAATTGCGGCTCAGTCGGTTACGTGGTATTATTTTCACGCTGTATATGCTCGTGGAGGTGGCATTTTCTTCTTTCTGTGAATGGATGCAAAGGTTTCAAGTCCGGGGGTCTCTCCACCAGCCGCCAGAAACCTGACTGGGCTGCTCCCGTCTCTGCCAAAGGGTCCCTTTGAGAGAGGCGCTCCCACTCTATCCTTGGCAGCCAAGGGCATTTCTGCAGGGTTTTCTTTGGGTGAGCGGGTGCCTCCCACCCTTCTCTCGTGGAAGTAAATAGCGTAAAAGCGTTGCTGTGTTCTGCCCGTCATGTCTCCCCCAAACCCCAGGGCTGGAGGCGCCCAACCTCCGGCACACGGCCGTACTGCAGAATACTGCAGTGTTCCCCTGGACAAGGGCAGCTTGTCTTCCTGCCAGGGCCGACTGGGAAGGATGCAGTTGTCGGGAGATGTTGAGGGACGTGTCAGATAATGGGGACTGTCGTAATTTAAAGGCAGCAACCGTGCATGCTGTGCTTTTGCCAGCCAGGGCATGGGATTTCTATGGGTGTTTTAATTCATGCAGGGCTGGTGAGCAGCTAGGGCTGCGGGAGAAAGAGCTGCCAGGTAGTATTGGAGGACAGGGTATGTTCTAAGAGGGAGCCTGGCAGAGGTGAATGGCTTCTAGTGTATTTTTGTGGGAGGGTGGAGAAGCTGTTTGCACTAGAAGTTATTTTTTGGCAAGTGTTCATATGCACTTTCCTCTCAACAGATCTTAGGAGACATTTAATTAAAAGCGTGGCTTGTCAAGAGCGGGCAGGTTGCAGAGAGGAGGGGGGAGTCTGTGTATATCTGTCAAGACAATGCTGCAGACCTGGCAGTGGTGGTCCTCAAGCTCTCAACCTCCTTGGATTTTTAATAATGACTGCACTTTAAAATAACAGACCCCCCCCCAAAAAGCAGGAAATGATCACAAGTCCTGGAATCATTTTAGTGGTCAGTGCAGGGAACAGGCAGGAGATGTTCTGTTCCAGATGAACTGTGGTTTTGGGTTTCATCACATAGGGACACCGAGGATGTTTATTCTTTCCTTCTTTTCATAAGTGATGCATTTGGTTTTTCTTGCTCTTAAGCCATGGGCCTCTGTGTGGATTCATTTTTTTCTTCTACACATTGCTACTTGCATGGGAATGCTGCTCATCAGAAAACATGTTGACATGAGCGTATGGAGATGGGCACAGGTGTGAATATTTTTTTCTTAATGCTCCATAGTAGTGGAACCTGTTTTGTGAAGTGGCAATTACTGAAGGGGGAGGTTTGGAAGGAATCACTGCAGATCTTTAGCAGCATGGTGGTTGTTATGGTTAAAAAATCTACTCATTATTTAGCATGAGTAGAACAAAGAATTTTTACCTGTAGTTCGATGCAGCTGATGCTGTACTACTGAGATGCACTAGGATTCTTTGTGAATTGTGCACAAAGGAGCACAACAATTTCTAATGAAAAGTAGCTATTTTTTTGATAGTTAACCAGAACCTTTCAACTAATCATACCTTTAGTAGTAAAGTGAAAATTAGCATTTTAAGTGCTGTTTCACGTAGTCAGATCTGTGTGGGCAGGCTTCTGGCAGGATCTTGGAGATGTTGCGTAGGGGTCTGCCCACGCATACCCGAGTGCTCTATCCCAGCCTATTTCTCATCGCAGGCTGTGATCAAGGCCCCACATGCCCTGCAGTGCTGAGGGATTTGATGCAGCATCTGCCTTTTTTTAACCAAATGGTTCACAGGTTCTTTTATCGTATGTGTTGCTCTACCTTAAACTTTGTTATAAAGATGGTAGGGTTAATCAGCAGCTTCAATTACTCTGAAGTCTTGCCAGTGGATGCAGATGGGGTGCTGCAGCTGAGGTGATGAAGATACAGTACATGCAGACTGATTTTTCTTTGTTCACAGTAACACAGAGCTGGCTCAGGTGTACCTGTTGTTAATTTTGAGCTCTGCCTGGTTTTGACAAGGTTACAGGAACTGGAATTACAATTCTGAGCAATGTGATTGTTTCCATTTGTCTCCATATACTGTGTTAGATTTGAAACTTCATATGGGCAATATATGTCAGTGTGACTAACACATTACATTTTTTTGACAGCAAGATTGGGTCTTGCTGGCTGAGGTTTCTTGAATGGCATTTAATGTTTTCTCCATAAACCCCAAATTTCTCTCCACCCTCTATCAAAAATATTTTTGTGGCTAATACTCAACAAAACCTGCTTCAAAACAACTCAGTATAAAGCTCAGTGATTTGGAGAAATGATGTTACTGCGTAAATGTAAGAACAGTTAATAAGCATCCCATTTGTACTGCACATTATTGTACATCACAGAGTCACAGAATATTCTGAGTTGGAAGGGACTCATGAAGATCATTGAATGCAGCTCTTAGCACTGCACAGGACACTCCAGCAACCCCATTGCGTGCTTGAGTGCTTTGTCCAAAGGCTTCTTAAAATATGTCAGGTTTGGTGCTGTGACCACTTCTCTGGGGAGCACGTTCCAGTACCCAAACACCCCCTGGTTGAAGAAACTTTTCCTGATATCCAACCTAAACCTCCCCTGACAGCTTCATACTGTTCCCTTGGTCCTGGCACTGGTCACCAGAGGGAAGAGAGCAGTGCCTGCCCCTCCACTTTGCCTCGTGAGGAAGCTGTAGACTGCAGTGAGGTTGCCCCTCAGTATCCTCCAGGCCGAACAGAACATCTGGAACTTCTGTCCCCTGACAAGGGAAGTCCATTTTTTCCCTGCCAAACAAAGGTCAGATTTGTTGAGTAATATGGTGGTGTACATGATGACAGGATTGTTTGTGTTAAGTCCACAATGGGAACTGTACTTGGCCATTGTGCTCTAGAATTGGGTTTCTGTGCTTTGAGTTTTCAGGACCTGATTAAAGAATCATAAAGGTGGGAGCATGTGTGCCCATCCCATCCTTGTTTTGATCCATTGTCACAGCCCTGATGTTTCCTATGATACATCACTGAGCATGTGGCACTTAGGATTTGTTACACCCTTATGCAAGATCTTTTCCAAAGCAGTCAATGTTCATAAAAACAAAAATAAAATGTGCATGTCCCCTCAGAGGAGTCGTCCTGTGTGCTACATGCAGATGCTGTGCAACTTGTTTTTGAATGCGGCGAATTTTCTCTAGCTTCCTGTGGGGAGTATTTGATCTGAATGGTTTGTAACTCATTTCTTGCAATTGAGAAATGAGATGCTGCAATGTGCTGTTAATTTCAATATCTCTTAGTGCAAAGCAAATCATTGCAGTTAATTTTTGGAAGGGCTTGTTGCAGATGGGTTTCAAAAGAACTTGTCTTCTCATGCAGAGCAGATCTTCTTTAATGCTTCTTTTCCTTCTGAGTTGATTTTACATTCCTTTTAATCACATTGTTCTCTGCTACCCTGAAGAAAAAAAACACCACCTCTGAAAACATTGAAATTGGCTGTGTTTGTAGTTCATCACTTGCTTGATGGTTGTTTCTTTGGCTTTTAGCATTCTTTTTATTTGTCTTGCCTCTTCTGCCAGCATGTGTTTTGACAGAGCAGGGGCTTGCTGTGTATGTACAGCACCTGACACCTGTGAGGTGGGCATGGGAGGAAGATGAGTAATGAGCAGTTGGATGAACACAGGTTGTCTGTGACTTCATTTATACCAAATCAGAGGATTTAGTAAATATTTATGGGTCAGGTGTCTATTACCAGTTAGTCTCATTCATCTCCCTGCATGTGAGGAATGTGCAGGTATTGTCCTGAAACAAGGTTCCCAAAGGACATGTGAGTTTTCGGAAAAAATTAGAAACTTTCATTGTATGTGTATTTGCCTTATTTATGTTTGTTTAGCTGAAAGCGCAATAAAATCAACTTTCTGCTTCTGGCAGTAACCTTTACTTTAATACTCTAGAGGAGGTGCTGGGACTTCTGTACTAGGCAGTGGTGCACCTTTTCTTTCAGCCATGCAAAACTCTTGGTTGAAATAGAAGAGAGAGATAAGAACACATGGGCATGAGAATAATGTAGAGTTTTGCAGCCTCTTATTTGCTTTTAGAAAGGGATCCGTGACAGGCAGCATTTTAACTTGCTTTTGTAGAAGTTGGAACCAGGGGTGGCCACGTCAAGGATTGAGAGTTGTTTGTTAAGTAGCCCTGTTTGCTTACAAGGGATGGCCTTGTGATATTCACACAAATAATATAAACTGAGGAAAAAATATTTGATGGAACAAATAGAACTGCTGAGACAGTTACTACAGCAGGTACAGCTGCAAGTCCTCAGTGTGTATGATAATCCAAGGAACAGCACACACGTACCAGAGAACGTGGGCAAATTTATTTTACCATGACATGTCCTAGTGCAACAGCTCTTCCCCAGCTGTGCTTTATTTGAAGTTTGAGATCTCTGTGGAGATTAGGAATGTTCAGTTGGATGATTTTAAGGGTTAGTTTCAATCCAGCTGTTAAGGATGATAACTACTGTAAGGAAAAACAAATGTGTCATGTAATGGGACTGGCACTGTTTAACATCTTTGGTGGCATTGACAGCGGGATTGAGCGTTCCCTCAGCAGGTTTGATGATGTCACCCAGCTGGGTGATGCAGTCACCATGCTGGAGGGGAGCAGTGCCATCCAGAGGGACTTAGACAGATTTGAGAGGTGGGACTGTGTGAACCAGGGAGACCTTATTACACCTTGAGTACCAGAAGGGGTCTGCAAGAGAGTTGGAGAAGGACTTTTGACAAGGACTTGTAGTGACAGGATGGGAAAGAATGGCTTCAGTAAAGAGGGCAGGGTTAGATTAGATACAAATAAGACATTTTTTTACTGTGTGTTGAGAACAGATTTTCCAGAGAAGTTGTTGCCTCTCCCTGGATCAGTTCAAGGGCAGATTGGATGGAGCCCTGAGCAACGTGATCTAGTGGATGGTGTCCCTGCCCATGGCAGGGGGTTAGAGCAGGTGATCTGTAAGGCCCCTTCCAAACCAAAGCATTCTGTGATTTTCTGTGCAACAGACAAGTAGATCCAGGCTTGGAGAGGAAGCACACCTGTCATGTTGCACTGGCGTGTCCCTTACACAACAGTCTTTAGGACAACTGTCTATTTCAAACCTAGCAAACTGGTGCTTCTTCCCCTTCACAGAAAGTCTGAAATGAGTTATTTTGGAGCTTTTCTTCCCATTTATTTTGTTCCTCAAAGGTTTTACCGCCAAGGCATTTGGAGCATAGCTAGCTGCTCTGATTTCTTATCCCTCTGCCTCCCAACAACCTGCTTGCTCAGGCAGTTGGTTTGTGTACACTGAAATTCTTGCCTTTTCCAAGCAGCTGCAGTATCTTTCTGTAAACATCTTGGAGGGGGAGGGATTGACTTGCAGCAAAGGTTGAAAGATGGTGCAGGAAGAGAGCCACTGCACGCCTGCCTAGATACTGAGATTCAAGCAACAGGACATAGTTGGGAACACACTTAGTCACAAGTAGTTTATTTTTTAGGGACACATGCTTCCTTGATCCAAATACTCTTGTGTGAGTGCTAACAATTTATACAACTGCTGAACATTTGCTACATAAGTGTGTACTGGGCTGGCTTATCCTGTGACATACCCAGAACAAGGATTTTTAATCTCTTAAGAGTACTCCTTTTGGACCTGGCAGGATGCCATGAGCTGCACAGTGATGTTTGTGAGGTTCTAAGTGTGGAAGGGGTTGTGCAGTGCTGCATGAAACACAATTGACTGAACAAATGTTGGAGAACAAGAAGTCTGTGTAATTATGGGCTTAGTGCTGGTTAATACCTAACAGAGGGTGATATTCAGTGGAGGTTGCTGCTTCCTTCCTGAGTTCTGAGTGTGCATGAACTGAACCCAAATCTTTGTTATAAAATACCTGAGAAGCTCAGTTCTGTTTTTTTTTTTTTTTTTAAGTACAGAAGTTGCAAAAGTTGATGGAGTATTCATGTGAACCTGTGAACAGCATCTTCTGTAGCATAGCAGTCTATGTGTTTTCAACTTCTGAAGAACATTTTTAGGGTTCATGGTCTACCCAAAGACAGTGTGGTCTTGAAGATAAGCAGAGAGAAGAAATAGGAACTATATCTAAAAAGGCTTTTTGGTCTACTTCAGAGCATGCAAAGAGGAGTACAGAGAAGTTTGAGTTAGTATCATAAAGAGGCTACTCTTCAGAATAAAGTAGTCTCTTTAGGCTACATATATAGAAATGCATTTTCCTCTTCAAGGGTACATTTTCAATTTGAAAATTATGTCAGCCTTGATACTGTAAGGTGCCAAGCACTGCTTTGTTTGCTGGGATCTATGCTGACCTTTCAGGACATTGATTGACTTCTTCCTGCTGGGCTGAGATAGCTTGAATACCAAGATGTTTGGAAGGATTGGAGACAAAATGTCTGGTAGCTTTGTGGCTAAGACCATAGCAGCTTTCATCTTCAAAGTGCTCTCTGTGTGACTTGGCTCCAAAGAATGGCTCCCATTTTAGAGAAAGGCAAGCTATGGCTGCAGGTTTAGTGACTTCTACTCCCTCCCCCCAGGACAAGAAGAAATTGGGTGCATCAGCATGGAGTTAATGAGGGACTGTTGTTTAAGTTCCTGGTATAATAGGTTTCTATCTTCACATACACACTACTTTGGTTTTACTGATTAAGACGTGTTGCTGTTCGCCCCTGTGATAACCCGGTGTTTGCAGGCAGAAGAGATGACATCTAAAAATGACTGATAAATTCTCAACAGAAGTGTCCTGAACTCTGCTCCTGTAACTGAAACTACAGGACCTCTCTCAGTTTTTAGTAGAGAAGCCTGACTGGAACATCTTTACCATAAGCTGGTTGATCATGAGGAATTAGTGAGCTCTGTACTTTTCACTCTTCTGGTCAACAACATAAGTGATATGTAGTTGATTTGAATTCTAGCGTGCTAGCTTGAGTACAGTCATCTTTTAACAAACCATTCTTTCAGGAATGAGCATGTGTTGGTGTGTAAAATGCTACTGATGAGTGTGTAACTAGAGACACTTGGTTCATGGTACATAAAGGTTCACATTTGTTCTCATTTTGTCTTCCACATAAACTGCCACCATGCTTCTCACCCAAGCATGAGATTTTTTTTTTTTTTGGCCATGAAAGTCATATGTGTGCTTTGTAATGTCTCTGAAGCCCCCTGTGTAGAGGTGTAATTTAGAATTTTTTGTTAATAAAGGTGTATTTGGGATGTCTCCTAAGAATACCATCCATGAGCAAACCGCATGGATGCATGAGTAAACCAGGGGTCTAATTTGGAGCTTGAAATGGATTATTTATCTTCTCATGAGTAAAATGGAAAGAAAGTAGCCTACAATAAGCATACTTGCACTTCATTGTTGGTCATGAGGCAAAGGTCAATAAGCATTAAAAACTTGGGTACCTGGCTGCTGCCTTTCTCCCAGTGGATATTTTTCTGGTCAGCTCAAGTTCTTGTTAGTCGTTTGGGTCCTGGAGATTGTTATGACTCCTTCTGGGATGGAGATTGTGTTGACTGGATGGTCAGAAATTAGGGTTTCTGCTTGCTTGGAAAGAAGTGATGAGACCCCAATGGTGTTGGTGACATTACCAACACAGGGCTGTTGGCTTGAGGCTGTCCTGTGTAAGTATTAACTTGACTGACTGCCTCCTGATACTTTAATTGTCTTTGTTTTGATCCAGCTGAAATATTGTGGGTTTAGAAAATAGCTGCTGAGCATGTACAGTGGCCACTTAATGATTGAGTGGATGAAAGGCAGTATTGATGAGTCTCTGAGGAGAAATCTGCTATTCAGGCTTGCAAACTTGTTCAGACCTGCAGTGAAGAATGTGGAACTAAATGCTTCCTCTGGAAGACTGCTTAATGTCCAGCTTTTTTCATGTGGCATGGGATAAAAGGTCTCTAGAAGCTGTGGCTAGTTGTTTCCCACCACCCCCCACATCTTTTGAATAACTTCCTATGTTTAGAGGAGAGACTGTATGTTTATGCATGATGTATATTTTCTCACAGTATGAGTCTAACTTTTGTTTGCTAATTACCCAATCTTGGATTTAAACCATGAAGCGGCTGCTTTGGAGCCGAGTTTCTTCATCTTATAAACCATGAAACTGAGCTGTGGACAGTACAGATTTGACGTGGTACCTGTTGACATAAAAGGGGGCTCATGAGTTGGATTTGTAAGCCAGGATGAGTTTTCACAGGTCCTTGCTGTACTATGGATTGGAGTCACAGCCATAGAGCAACTGGGGTCCTTCACTGGGGATGTTTCAGCATGGGCTAATGCACTGCAGGCATTATTGTAATACAAATTAAAGACTCCAGAGCTCTGATAGCAGACTGGTACCAGACTTAGGTTCCCTCCCCCTTTAAATGATTAGCGAGATCTAATAAAAATGTTTGTTCTTGCAAAGTAGTGCTGCATTTCAATGCTGCTGCGAAGGGAGTTGGGCGTTCTTTAGAGTTCCTCAGGTGGTTTGAGAATGTAGGAAAAATGGGTATCTGTGGTGGTGTTTTTGTTTGGTTTTTTTTACCCCAGTGGTGTGAGTACCCTTTTCTGGACTTTGCTGTTTGGATTTTAGTCTTTATTTTTTTCATGTCATTATCTCTTTCCTTTATTGTTCTAATGTACTATTTAAAATAAAAACTAAACGGTTTTGAAAGTACTAAGCATGCGGTTCTGTGATATGTAGAAGAAATACCCAGTTGACAGTTTTTTTTAATAGCATATGAGATGTCTTCAGCAGTGTTTTGTTGCATAATTTTCAATGTTCTGATAATGTATGCCCTGGAAAAGCAAAGCTTGGCATGGCTGTTTATACTATGCATGCTGAGGGAAACTAGTTTCTAATCCTGCCATTCCCTAACAAGAGGTAGAAATAATGGAAGTAAATGTATGGATACAAGACTGATTTTAATTACTCCTGTTTTCTTTCCTGAAGGGTAGTTGCTGCTTAAATGACATTCTGATCTTTGATATGCTTTTACTTTCACCTGCATGCACTGTAATCTCTCAGACCCTGAGTCTGTCCCTGTCTGCTCCTCCGTTCAGTAATGTGTGTGTTCAGCTCTTGCTGTGAAATCCCATGAAGTTCATGTCTTTTGCTGTTGATGCCTTTTCACTCCTGGCCCAGCACAAGTTGAGAGTCCTTTTTGCTGGTGGAGCTAAGCTCAAACTTCCCCTATGCACAGCAATAGCTTTAGCTTAGAAAGACAGGTGGGACTTTTGAATTCAGCTACTCCCTTTCCTTGTCTTGTGGGAGTAGTTCTGCAAGACCTCTATACAAATGAGTGACTCTTCCTGAAAGAGTTCCAGTGAAAGGAAGCTGCCTGACCTTTCAGAGTTGCCTGTTACCTGGTCTTACAGTTGAATAGGTTGTGCAATCTCAAACTTCTCTGCTGAAGCCAAACTGATTGTTTCTTGTCCTGCACCACTTGAAAAGAGATGATGGACAGCATCAGGCTATGGGATGCTCTTGAAATCAGTACTGGGACTTGGCTGAGTTCTCATTCTGAATATAAGAAATAGGGAGTAGATAGGGTAGATTTAGGTTGGACACAAATTGATTTATTTTACAGTGAAGGTGGTGAGACAGTGAAGAAGGTTGCCCAGAAAAGTTGTGGATTCTATATCATTGGAAGTGTTCATGCTCAGTTTGGATGGGGCTGAGAACAACATGATTTAGTAAAAGATCTTCCTGCTCTTGGCAGGGAGCTTGGACTAGATGGTTGTTAAATATCTCTTCTAACTTAAGCCATTTGAAAACCAGAGGAGTAATGGAATAGATTTTGTGTACACCTCTGTGTCATTACGAAGAATGAAGTTTCTCTTGCCAGCAAAATTCCTGTTTCAGTGTGTTGAAAGATTTGAGAATTTAGATGCAGCTTAGAAACATTAATGAGACAGGCTCTTGATGCTTTTCTGAGTAGAAAAAGTCAAAGCCAACAAGCAGAGTTTTTTGGATGGAGAAGAGCAATTATGAAATTCAGGCAAGATGATACTGATTCTTTGCTCACCTGTGTGTTGCAAGACCTTTTGTGACTTGTTAAGGGTCTGGGCAGTCCTACCCATGAGTCATGGACTTGTTTAAATGAATGGATTGTACAGAGGAGGATGTATTAGTGTTTGGTAGCACTTTGTAACTCTTGCAGTTATGGTTGGCCAAGTGCTTTTTCACCCAGTGTACTATTGATTCTTCTAGAAAAGAGGAAAATCTTCCAGTGCCAAATGTTACCTGAGAAGGGAAACTGCCTGTTAACTGTTGTGCCTTCCACTGTGTTGAGACATCTGTAGCTGGAACTATCTTTTTTTTTTCCCCTCCTTTTTCTTTCAGACTGTTGTTGTTTTCCTGTACTCTTCCCCTCCACTCTTTCCTGGTTTTGTCTCTTAAAGGACTCTGGAAAAGTGGTATTCTCTGTGCAAACCATACTTGCTGATTGCCATTTGTTATGTGTAACATCTGTGACCTTGTGTGGTGTTTAGCACAATAAAGTCTCTTTGCTACTTGGAGGTAGTGTAGTGAATGCCACAGAAATGAGACATTCATAATAATCCTTGTGATTCTGTTATCTGGTAAAAATCTAAAAAGAAATCTTTTGTTTCCAGCATAATTTACTTTGGAGGGGTAGGAGGACACATACATGAGCCAAGTTACAATTTTTGTTCCAAAACCAGACCTATGGCATTTGGATGTGTTACTAGGGCGTGGAGCTCTGTAACACTGTTGTGTGTTTGGGACTCAGCTTTTTAGCTTATCATAGCTGAACAACAATACGGAGGTGGAGAAGCTCTAGCTCCTGTAGCCTGTGTAGTTGTTTTCTTTTACATTTCATTGAAGTCTTGTAGTTTGTCATTGTTAGTACTTTCCTGGAAGGCATACAGCTCTTGGTTTGATAACCCCTGAGATAAAACCAAGGCACTGCTCTCGCCTGGTTCCTCTCTCTGTGACCTCTCTAGCTGAACCAGCCAAAATTAGATTCTGGATTTGCTTTTCTGAAGAGCACTTCCCTGTCTCTTTCCCCCTGCCCCAGAAGTTTAGATGGGTGGTTGCTGTGAACAAGGTTCCAGACTGTTGCTGCTGCCTTTGTACTTGATGTCCCAGCAAGAGCTGGTATTAGGGCTGCAAAGCCTTTCTGATAAATGAAAGCACTTAAAAACAACACTGCCAAGGGTTTTTTGAAGATGGAATGAGTCTTGTCTGAGAGAATTGGGGTGCATGGAAATAAATTATTAAAGTAAGCATCTTTTTGCTTTATAGGAAAAGAAGAATCATAGTTTCTGGGCAGAAGGAGTGAGAGAACATTTTAAAGCTGTCAAGGCTGCTGATACTTAAGTTGTAATCTTAGATACAACAATCTGGGTTTCTATTCTTGCCATTAGATGTCATCAATAACAGTTTCAGTAAATATGATCCTTTGCTGCAAGTCTACCCTTCCTTTTTTGAGCAATCATTGAGCTTCTCCTGTGTGTCTCTTCTCACTCCTGGTGTGGGATCACTGGCCTGAAAGGGAGGAAAAAACTATCTTCCATAAATCTTCTGTAGAGCTGTGTTTATGTAGGGGGGTTGTGCTGGTTCACCAAAATTTAAAAAAAATTCCACCCAAGGCTTAAATTCTTTTTCCAAAGCTGCATCTTGGTGATAATTTCCTGCTCCTCCCTGGTGTGGTGGGCTGACCTTGACCAGCTGCTTTTTGTCTCTTCTTCTTCAATGGGATGGGGGAGAAAATAATAAGGAAAAGCATAATGATTGAGACACACAGAAATCACTTACTAGTTACTGTCACAAGCAAACCAGACCTGAGTGGAGAAGATTAAATTTATTGCCAATTAAAATAGATGTGAATGGTGAGGAAGGTGGACAAAAATTGAGACATCTGCCCATGTCCATGGGTCTGGGTGTCGGATGGGATTTCAGTCAGAGATGATGGCCCACCCTTTTCCCCCTGGCAGTCCAGGAGCTGTGGCTTTGGAGGACTCCGCCCAGGTCTGGGTGTTGGTGTCTGGCACTTCCAGACGCACTTGCTGTCCCTGAGGGAAGTTGTTTCATGTCCCTAATTGCGGACCGGCTACCTGAGTGACAGGCACGAGGCTCCGGTTTGTTTCTCAGCCCCGGGGCAGAAAGGTGTTCTCCGTGTTTTCCCTGCTTGTGTTTGGCACAGATTAGCTGGAGCTGGGCTGTGGGATCAGGTGACTAATCACCTATAAGCCCACTAATTAAGCAATGGGGTAGGATAATGGCATGCTGCAGCTTACTGGGGACATGCTGGGCAGGCAGCTGAGCCCCACTGAGGAGCTCCAGGGGCCTTGATGCCATGGAGTGTCATATGGCAGTGGGAAACACCCATTCTGTGGAGGACAGGTCAGATTTCTTCCTTCGATGACTAAGAAATTACTGGGCACAAAGTTATTTTGGGGGAAATAGTCCTTGGATGAATCCTTTAACAATTTTAAAGAAAATTATTTAAACAAACCCTCACTGTAATCGATCCCTGGCTTAATCCATGAAGAGCTAAATGGGAATTTGTGACCCAGAATCCTGGTGTGGCTCTTCCCTTAGTGTGGCTGCACCTGAGGGAGGCCTCCTGCTTTCAGAGATAATACCAGGCCTGAGTAACCCTGACATTTAAAAGGGAAAAAATTAAGTTTCTTTATCAGCCAACTGAAATTGGAAATTGCAGGGGGAGCAGAGGAAGCTCTGGGAGAGGCAGCATAAAAAATACAGTGTTATTATTCTTCAGAAGAGGCTTTATGCCGCAAAAGCATGTCTTGGACAAAGACATCAAATTCCACCTGCTGTTTCTTTGTGTTTAAATTGAGAAAGTAATACATGTTGAATCAAGGATGTGTGTGTTTTTCACCACTGTTAACATTTCTCTTGATGCTGCTTTGACAGCAAGAACAGTTACTGGAGGTGAGACACAGCAGGGCTGCCGTACTCCAGGTGGCACAGGAAGAGGTCTTGGATGGGGATGGAGTTGCTGCCCAGGGCACTGGCGCTGTGCAGATTTACAGCACCAGTTTGATTCCTGCCAGCTCCTTGGTTTGTCCCCACAGGCATCACTTACATGGCTTCCTTGCTTCCTAGGTGCTGGAGTTGGGATAACCCCTGGTTATTTGGGCTTGTCAAGTGGTAGGTGTTGAGCACTTTTGCCGTAGGTAGGAGTGAAGGGGATTTTGGTTTCAGCAGAGATGTGGTGTTGGAAATGTTCTTTGGAAAAGCTGGAAGGAATGATGCAATTCAGCGCGTGACTTCATGATCTGAGGGAGAGATGAGCTCGTGGATGTGACTTCAGCAGGGAAAAGTGAGAGCAAATTATTCTGGAACCCAGATGAAGTACATGCCTCTTATTTTCAGCTGAGTGTGAGATTAAAATATGGCAAGCTGAGCAAAAATATAGGACCTGATATCACTAATGTAAAACTGCTGGAAGGTTTTCTTTAAAAATGCAGAAATAAGCAAAGAAAGAACTACAACAAAATCCACCAGCGAAGGTATTAGTTCAGTGACATTAAAAACCCCCAAAAGCTCAATTTTTCTTCTGTCTGAAATGAGATCAGATGCTCTTTGCCACTATATAGGGAGCCTAGGTAAACAAACTGCGTTGATTTCAACCAAACAAATACAGCAAACAATTAAATAAAGTGAGCTCTTACAGCTTACTCGAGCAGGCTTGGTTTGAGGAAAACAGCATTTTTATAGACAAGAACTAAATAGTTGAGGAAATGTTTGTCTTTTCCAATTTCGCTTTCCAGGCTGACCACAAAATAAAAAATAAAAAAAAAAAAAGAAAGAAGGGGGTTTCTTCCTGAGCTGTGTTTTGATAGGAGTGCCTTAAGTTTGCCTGGGAAGCAGCTAAACGCAGGGCTGGTGTCAGTCTCCTGTGTGCCATCAGGTGTGTTTAGCTGGATAATACACCAGTGAGATGGAAACATAATCAGGCTGCTTTGGTATCCTCTGCTTGCCGGCTTGCATTTTGCTGGAGAATCCTGTAAAGCCTTGGGCCGTGCTGGTGATTGTCAGGGCTTTCAGGGCTCCTGGCATGCACATGCATAATGCATGCACGGCATGCAGGTGACAGTGAGAGACGGGGTTCAGAGCAGGGATTGCAGTAAGACTAATAGGTTTAAGGAAATAGCATTTTTTGCCTCTTTTAAGTAATTGGGTTTCTTTCATTTTTAAAATGTCTGACAATTTTTTGCTTAGCACAAAGCACTTTATATTATAGGTCTTGCCACCCAGATAACTGCTATTCTCCCTTTCTATATTTGCCACTGGCTCTGTCATTTGTAGGGTATAAAAAGGTTTTATGAACACCTGCTTTGCATTGTTTGGGGTCTTTTCCCTTTTTTTTTTTCCTTTTAGCAAAAGCCCCACAAGCCTTGCTGAAAAGTACAGAGACTACCAGTAGGCTTCCAAGCAGGTGTCTGGGAGCTGCCTTGCCAGGGTGTACTGAGAAGCTGGAATTTGTCTGACAGCTTTTAGGGAAGGGCCTGTCTTTGCCCTGAAAACAAAACACTGTCTCTCACAGCAGTGTGGGCTGTGGATTTTGGTTTACTTATAAAAATCAGACCAGTTTATAAGGGTGGACTGAGTTTGCTACAGGCAACTGCACTTGCTTGCAACCTCTTCCAGTCAGAGCTGGGGTAATGTTAGCCTTGAGGATCTGCCTTATCTGGGTTTTATTGTGTTGTTGCTCTGGTAACAGCAAATCTTATACCTTTATTAAAGGAAGCAGGGATATTTTATTTTACTCTCTAGACTCCAATCAAAGGGAAATTTTGAGGTTTCTTTCTACCACATTTTTGCTGTTAGTGGAAAATTTGTACTTGGTCTGCAGAGAGCAATTTCGGAGCAGAGAACAATTTTTTGTTTTAAATTTGACAAATAAAGATCAGGACTTGCAAGAATACTTCGTGTCCCTATTCTAAGTAAAACTTTGGGTTTTAATCCATACTTAAAAAATGGGAAAAATTCTGTGGGAAACTTAAAGTCAGGAAGAATTAAACCTCCTTAAGCATTTTCTATACGCTCAGTGCCATGCTGTTATATCAGCTTCAATTTAGAAACTGTCTCCAAGGCTTTAGACTGTTTTGGAAACAGGTCTTGCAGTGACAAGGTAGCTGTTGGGAAAGCAGATTGTCTTGAGCTGTCACTGTGCTTTTCTTGTCCAATTACAGAATTATATTGAGGCAGAGCTTGTGGTGGTCTCTTGGTCAAGTCACACTTTTATTGTACAGGCTCTGAACCTGGAAAAAATACTGATGATCATAAAGAACACCTTTGATGCTGCCTTTGATTTTGGGAGCTTCTCTGTACATGCTGTTGCAATATACTAGTACCCTGCTTTGAATGGTCTTGGTTTTTGCTGTATCCATCCAAAGGAAGGTATTTATTTTTGCTGCTTCAGTTGAAATCCCTCATGCTCAGCATTTCTATTCAGAAAAACTGTAAAGCCTCATCAGAGGACTACTGTTTCATCTGGAAGCAGTCCATTTTGGTGTTCATGGATTTGGATTTAGTATAGTTTTAGTTATTGTTTTACATCTAGTTTAATTTGATCTATAGTGTTAAAATCAGAATGCTCAAATCAAGTGTTCATTGTTATGTTTTGTTTTTTCTTGCAGGGAAGTTATCCAGTGTGGGAAGATTTTATAAATAAAGCTGGGAAACTGCAGTCTCAGCTTCGGTAAGTTTTATGTTACACAGTCAAGATCCCCTACAGTTCCTTGGATGTGCAAACATTAACATTAAATGCAGCTTTTGCAAGGATAATTTTCTAAGCATGTCCTAGTAAAATTGTGTATATTTCTTAGTCAACACCTGCATTTAATTTTTTAAATACTACTACCGGTGTTTTAACATATTTAGGAAAATTCACAATATGCCACCAGCTATACATAATAAATACAAAATGAGCTAAATTTCATAGATATTGATGAAAAATTGGAAAGAGTTATTGTTGGTTAGTAAACACACATTTGGAGTTAGGTCTATGTTGCCATTTTTATTAGTGTAGAATGCAAAGGGGTTAAGTTGGAAGAGGGCTCAAAATATTAAAAAAATCATTGGTAGCCTTAACAGCATTTTCTTCTGACTTAAAAATGAAGGGAATTGCTTTCCTGGATCGTACATTGGTGATTATTAAAACTTAAGGGTTTGAGGTATACTTTGAAAATGGCATTCTGGATATTTTGATATATAGCAGAAGTATCACACTCAGACCAATTATACCTCTAGAATTCATTAATTTGTAAAATTTGTTTCTGCTGATACAAATACAAGCTCCATTTCCTCATAACTCTCCCTACATCACAGTCTCCTCTCTGCTCTACAAAGCACCAGATTTTTTCCCCAGCAGCTGTAGTGGTAACAGGTTATTGGCAGTCTGGTTTGTGGTTCTGTGTTGCAGTATGAACCATTCCCAAAGAAGCTGGAGGTTTGCTTCATTTGCCCTAAACAGCTGGAATATGCTGTTCTGCTACATGTGCCTAACATGCCACACTTGCATGTAGTTTTTTTCCTCTTCCAGCAATCATGTCACAGTGAATGTGGAAGATGTAGAGGAAGTAGAGAAAGAAGAGAAATGGAGAACTTTCCTAGCCTTTTGTACTCTTCAAATCCAGGCCTTCTGGGATGGCATGAGGCATAGTTTTGTTTATTTCCCAGTCCTGTGGTGTTGCATTCAGTCAGTGCAGTGGTATAGGAACATGCAAGCAGGCAGCTTGAAAGCCTGTGTTCCAGGATTTGCTGTTTGTTTCTAGCAAATGTGAGCCTTTTGCTGCTGTTTCATTTCTGTGTGCTCTGATAAAGGACAGCAGATGTCATTTGAGCTGGAGCCAGGTCTTTCTGGATCTTGTTACTGGGGAAATGGAACTTTGTTATTAGCAATATAATTAATAATTAACAACATAGTACATGAATAACAGTGTGACCCACAAGTTTGGAAGATGAACATCACAAACAGCGTTAAGGAAAATTTTAGAAAAGATTTTTTGGTTCCAGGGCCCAGTATTGGTAGCTAGCTGTCAGGGTGGGGGCTTTGCCCTCCCTTTAATCTCCTGGGCATGTGGAGAACCCTTATGCATTTGCTTGGTCCTCTCATGCCTGGGGTGTTTTTTTCTCTGTGTGTTCAAATCTTTTGTGTTGTCAGTAGGCCATTTACTACACTGCCAGTTATGTCCTCTGTACCTTGAGCATATTTGGAGTGAGACTTGCATAAAATCTGACCTAATTAAGCAGTCCTGTGGTCTTTCTGGCCAAGGATCAGCTTCCCTGCAGGTCTGCTGGGTTTTCTGAGGCTAGCAAGGAGCTCTTGAAACAAAGTGAATGTGATAGTCCCTGTTCTGGATTTTGCTTGAAAAGGCTGACTGACACCATAAGGAGAGAAAATCAGAGTTACTGTTAGAAAAGATTTGCGGAAACAGAACCATGAGTAACTGTGGAGAGGGCACAATTGTAGAGCCCTGGCCTACTTTCTCTTTAATTGGGTCAACCAGACTATAAACCTTCAGAAATTGGGACTGACCTGAGGTGTTCAGGGCTCTGGGGCGTGCTTATCTGGAACAAACGTGTCTGGAAAATTGTAACTCACGTTTGCTGTCCACTTGAACAGATGTGTGGTCTGTGGGTGCTTTCCAAGAGTGGAGGGAGATTGGGTTAGTGAAGTTGACACTTTGCATTGTGAAGTCTGAGGTTGCTGGTGTACCTCTCAGGAAGGGTCCTGCTTGGAGGAGCACTAGATCAGAAAGAGTTTTTGTTTATTTTGGAGGTTGGTGGTTTTTGTGGGTTTGAGTTGTTTTGTTTTTTTCTTGAAATGGAGGGTTTTTTTTTCCTTCTTTTCCTACTTTTCCATTTGTCCAAGAACTCCAGACCAGTCTGATTTCTAAGAAATTTTCTGTTTCAAGGGATGCTCATGCTCCCCACAAGAAAAGTGCAGGAAATTGTTTGGCCAGGATCCTAGATAAAAGGAAGTTCCTGCATGTTTATTCTTAAAATATGCATGTTCCCTGAAAATAGCAGTGGCTATAATTTGTTCACTAATGGGTGAAGTATAATGTGTGTTAGATTTGTTTTTCATGTTTGACTGCTTAATATTAGTTCATCAGAGGAAATCAGCTAGAAGGAGGGTGGCTGTGCTCTTTTGAAACAGCACCTGTCCTGTGCAATTCTCAGCATGGAATTAGCGTGGCTGCCTCCAAGTCCATAGTGCTAACACAAAGAAAGGAAGGGATTAAGAAATGAAGGAGGGAAAAGGCTAAGTTCAGATATAAAAGAGAATACTTTTTGTGGCCTCTGCAAGTTCACAGTGTTATTCTTTATAAGCCTAAATGTTTTTGGCAGTAATTAAATAGGCATCAATGAGACACTGCTAATGTTTTGTTATCTGTATGCATTTCAGGACTACAGTAGTAGCAGCTGCTGCCTTTTTGGATGCCTTTCAGAAAGTGGCTGACATGGCTACTAATACACGTGGTAAGCAGATGTGTCAATATTGAGTTTAACAGAATGCTGTGTGGTTCATACCATTTGTGGTAATAAAAAGAAGTCTTGTTACATTGACAAGCAGATCTGTGAGACATCTGTTAGATGGACTTGCACTTCGAAAAAGTGGCACGTGAAAAAGGAAGTTGTCTTTACTGAAAAAAAAAATGCTGGAAACCTGTAATTTAAATGTGTCATCAATCATGTGAACACTTCTTAATTACCATTTGAATTATACGTTGATGAATAATATTTTAGAAAGCAAGATTTACAGAAATCTGTATCCTACTGATGCCTCTGTACCTTGTGTAAATGTAAAAGGCTTGATACTCAGCTGGAATAAATAACTGTAGGGCTGCTGGAAACGGAGTAGATACTGGCTGATGCTGTGGCCTTTAGGGTCTGTCAGTAATGATGACAGTGACCTGTACTTACATCTTTGAGCAAAGACTTGGCTTGTCCTTCCCCCTTAAGTCTGATGTTCGTGGTCAAACTGAATTTTCCTGGGCTGTGGGCTTCTCTGGGGAGCAGTCTCAGCTTATTGGTGAGTATGGAGAGCCAAAATAGTGCAGCTGGCATTCTTTCCAGACTGCTGAGTTGGATGGAGACAAAAGGCTGCCTTTCTCTGATGCTGGATGCCCAGTGACCAAGGCATCGCGTGCAGATGTCCCTGCAGTGGTGCAGGGCATTCCCCATGGTCACTGTCCTTGGACTGCTGCTGAAGAGTAAATCCAGAGTGCAGATAAATCACTGCTGAGGGAGCAGCTCTTGGTCACCTCTAACCCTTAAGGTTTTGTTGCATTTTTTAAAAGTCCTAGTGTGCGGTTGGCATTTGACTTGGAGAGTAAGAAAGTAGTATTGCTGCCATGAAGGGTGTTCATTCCCATTAGCAGAGTGCAAGCTCAGTCAGACCTCCCTTATCTCTGCCTAACAGGAGTAGCAGCTGCTGGAGTAAGTTCCAAGTCATAGAATTACAAGAGGGAAGAATACTTCTTTTTCCTGTCTAAAGCTAATATTTACATTCTGATAAGAAGTTCCTCATTATATGCATACCTACTGTAAATTATAGGCAATCTACTCACATAAAATAATAAACATGACAGAAAGTGGAATAAACTAAGGATGAGACCCAAGGAAGAATTTAACTTGGATTTCTAATGTATCCTTCCTTCAAGCATGTTCTCTTCTCTTTCTTCTGCCTTCCCCAAGGGGAAACAAAGTAAACTACCAAAATCCTTGAGACTTGTCTTCTAGCTATACTGGCAGGCTTATAGGACTTGCACTGAGATACCAGAATGACTGAAACTTTCCCACTCTCAAACAAAAATGGCTTGTGTGGGTTTTTGAAGGGTATTTTACACTTTTTGCTGTGTTGTGTCTTGTCTCTTATCTCTTCGAACACATCCTTTACAAAAGGAGCTCTGTGAATCCAGGCGTGCCAAATTTGTATAGCTCCTCTGTTCTGTCTTCTGCCTTCCCTGACTGAAAGGATAGAAGGGAATTTTGGTTTTATTTTTAGAAAGTGATGTTCTGGGCAATGAATCAAAACTCCACGTTTAGCTTGTGGTTCTGATCTGCTACCCAACCCAACTTCCATTTGTGCCCATTCAGGTTTATCTCTGAGGTTGCACCTCGGTCCTTTAACAAATACTGATCATTCTGCCTTGCTGTGGACAGGGATAAACACCTGTCCCCAGGGAAGGTGATGGCAAAAATCCTTATGACTTATAAGGGCACAATTCAATAAAAGTGTATTTTGCCATCAGTTTAAGGAATTCTATTCCAAAACTAAAATAGAACAAACTTAATAATTTTCATCTCTGATGTGGGAATTTTAACAGGCTCTCAGTTTTCCCTTTGAGTGGTTACCTAAAGTGAAAAATTATTTCTTAATTTTTGCCTGTTACTTACCCTGTTTATAAAATTATGTATCTGATTGTCTAATCAAACATCTGGCTGTGTTTCACACTGTTTAGAGGGTTAACAGATAAACCAAAGTTTACAGTTAACAGATTAACCAAAATCAGATGAAGTTGTATTCAGTTGCTGGGGATATATGAGACCTGAGTAGCACTTCCCATGATAGAGGCAGGGAGATTGGTGTATTTTACATCATGAGGCTGGTTTATCATTGTATGAGCCAAGTGCTTCTTCTGGGAACTAACTGTATATGAAAATGCTGAAGCAGGTGCCTGCTCTGGAGGCACAGCATTAGTTCCTTGTAGGATGACTGAAGTGTTGTGAAGCTGGGTGCTGCCTTTAATTTGTAATTGCTTGTAGTTCTACAAAAAGTGTCCTGTTATTTTAAGACTCACTGATCTAGCTGATGAAAGTCAACAGAAGAATTCTGGCTACTCTTTAATCTGTTTGCAGCAGCATCAGCTTTGAAAGAAGAAAAAGTGTTTGCCTGGATGTACATGTCCACACACATGCAAGGGGAGGCAATCTCCTTTCAGTCACCAAGTGTTGAAGAATGAGAGCCTGTTTCCATCATTGCCAGTCCCCCAACTGGTAGCCTTACCTTGTGTGCCATTGCTGCTGTTCCCAAGCACTGCCTTTGCTCTTTTGGTGCATCGTTCTCTCCGTGCCATTTACTTCCTTCTAATCCTGCAGGGGTGGCGATGTTAATCTGCACGTTCCCATCTGGAGCTCAGATAGAAGGCAGAATTGGAGCTCTGCCTGTGGTAAAACCTATGTTTGGATGAGTCAGATAACCTGTACTTTGCTGTATTTTCATCCCTTTGTAGCTTCTAAAGTAGGAAAAGCCCTGAATGTGAAGTACCTGATGTTTTGTGGTGACTCAATACACAAATTAATTCCCAACCAGTTTATTTCAGCTTTTGCTTCCTCCTTTGCTGTCTCTCCATTTAGATGTGCATCAACCCAAAGTTGTGTCTTTTTTTTCCTCAGTTAAGTTCCCTTGGTTCAATGCTTTGACTTCACCCTGACAAGGGAAAACACAAGGAAATTAGTTCTGATGCATGTATTACCAAAATGTTGGATTTCTGTGTGTCTGGTCATCTGAGAATCATCATTTGAATGAGGGAGATTGTTAAGTTATATTGCTAATTTAGAGTAATGGTAGCTGTATAGCAGTTTGTGTGGTTTTTCCTAGCATCAGAGATTTTTGAAAACAAAATTCCTTCAGATGTTTTGATTTTTGAGCTCTTACAAAATAGAGACATCTATGTAGCAGTTCTTGTTATTCAAGCTACATCTGTTTGGCATACAGCCCAGCAGAACTTGGTAGTGTGCAGTGGAGTCTGTATTATCTTTCACTATGGTTATTGAAGAGAATGCTTACAAAATATTAAATGAATTAGGTACTTCAGGATATCTTTAAATCCTTAATATGCCTTAAATAGTGTAATGATAACTCTTGAATACCTGAAAAGTGAATTTTCCTTTTGGGGAGATATGTGCTCATGAGTTTTACATCAGGCTTTTCTTTCATGGCTTATTTCTTTCAATATTTGAGATTCTGAATGTTTTTACCTGCATCAGTTCTAACTGAAGCATGGAAGAAATCTGAATTTAATTTAATTTCTGTTTACCTGATTATTTGTGCAATAAAAATATATTCCCTTATGAAGGCAAGAACTGTGTATCCCAAATCCTGTGTGCTTATATGTGATATATGTTTAAGTTGGCTTTCAACAGTTTGTAAAAGGGCGTGTGTAAATTGCTTTGCGTGATGTGTGCTAGTCTTCTTCTGCTTCTGCTGCATTTGAATGTTCTTTGTAGATAAGTAGTAGAGCTCAGGAACTTGAAAAAGTAGGTGTGAAAAGTAACTATCCTCCTTGTGTTATAAGGGAGATTAATGTGAAGATATGCATGCTTTTTCTGTATCTACTTAATACACCATCAGCAGCTTCCGTGGATAAAACCCTGCCCCAATCTTGCCTACCTGCATCTGCACAGGTGTAAATTAAAATTTATGGAAAGATGATCTAAAAGCTTTGATTTACCCATGCTTAAAATTGATCTTCAAAGTGAGATTGTTAATGAAGCAGCTGATACTCAAGTCCTGTGGTTTTTTGTTTTTCATTCATATTGAAGGGTTTTGCATATACATAGGTATGCTTGATATTAGCAGATTAGTTAAATCACTTCAAGAGGGTGTCAGTGTATCACACAGTTTTCTCTGGCCAGTTGGATTCCATGGATTGTAATGCTGTTTGAAGTTCCCTCTTAGCAAGTGCTACTAGAGGTATGTTTTCCCTGCCTTTGGTAATTCTCACATCTAGTACATTTTCCATCTCTTTAATTTTACAGGTATCTGAGAGGATTTTAAGGCAATGCATAGTTGCAGGAAATCCCACTTGAGTAGGAGACCCTTTCTGGACTGAGGGTTTTGAGATCAGGGAGGATGCTGTGGGTAGTCAGCCAGCTACCAAGGGACACTGAGTAGATTTGGAAGCAAAACTCAGTCTTGTGTCTGCATGGCATGCAGCAGCAGCTGGGACCAAAATCAGCATAGTAATTTTAATGTTACCCTTTTGAAGGGCAGGATATATCTGTGTGGAAGAGGTGCTACATTAAAGTGCCTGCACTTTTTTCAGGCCTCATTAAATTTCAACAGCACACAGAAATTTTTACTTACAAAATTAAATTTGATTAATATTTGTGAGTGTCTATGTCAGGTAGCACTTCTATGACACTACTGAGTGACTGCTCTTCATGTTTAATAAGGCTGCTTAAAATAGTACCTTTGCTGCAGATCAGTGTTCCTGGACAGACTCTGCATCCATGTTGTTCCAGGTAGTGTGTAAGTACCCCTTCAGACAGTCCTTAGTCTGGCTGATCTGTTTTTATTTTGGCCAGGATCTATATTGTACATATTCAAGTGGTTTTCCAAGGTGCACAAAGTGTTGCAGGGCTGGAATTATCTGTGGTCTCCCAAGTAAATGTGCTTAGGCCCTCTGAACCAGTGTTTTGCTCACTGCAAATATGGCAGAGTGTGACCCAAGGTATGGTAAGGTCTTGGTGCTACAGCAAAATGTAGTGGACAGTACTGAAAGGTGGTTTTTATTGCTTTATGTATTTTCATGGAAGGAAAAAAAGAAAAGATGGAACAGAAGTGAAGCCTGGGGAGGAGAAAGACATCACAATCTACAGAAATAGACATACAGCTGTATAACACTTTTAAAATAGACTGCTTTGCTCCTGGCTATGGACTGGGGAGATGTGATGGTGATCTGTGCCTAATTTCAGGGTGAAAACAAAGCTGGTCACAAGCGGAAAGGCATTCTCATTGTCCAGTTCCTTTGTCTGATTCCTCTTAAATTTCAGATGCTTGTACTCAAATAGCAAAACCTTTGTTTGAGCTTCCTCTCAGTTAAGACTTTGTCATAAGTACTTTTTCCTCCTGTGGAGTCTTTGAAGAAAAATGACACAGCCCAGACTTCTTCTTTGTGGATTCTCATATATAAATAATCAGGAAGAAAAGTATTTAAATGAACCATTCAGTCTTCCATTATGTTTTCATGAAGATGATGCAAAATGCAGGACCAAAATCAGAATCACTGGCAGATAATTTTGAAGCTGGATGCATATTACATATCTCTTGTGTTTGGAGACTTGAATATTCCGCTTAACAACAGCTAAAACTACAAATCACAAAGGCCATGTTGTGTTATTTGCTGTTTCTGCGTTCCTGTCTCTCTCTAGACCAGTAGCAAATGTCAGTCCATGTTTGTCAACAAGTGTGTTGCCCTGAGAGTTCTGCTTCTGATGTGAGCCCATTTGGCAAGAGCAGTCAAAAGGGGGTGAACATCTGAAATGCTCAAACACAAGCGAAGTGGTTTGGTTATTAATGACTAGATTTTATTACTAGGGGCTTGAAAGGGCTGCACTGCAGGTAAAACATGGCCATTGTCTTTTCTTTGGATGCGTGCAGGCATTGCAGCATAAAAAAATAGTATTTATTTTTGCCTTATTTTTTTCCTTGCAGTCAAGACAAAATCTAGCTCAGGGTCATTGACAACATTTGTGCTGATTTATTCCTACGTAAGGAGTAATATTCAGGGCAATAGACAAAAATAATTGCTATAATAACTTACATAGGCAGATGTCCTTTTGTACAGTGCAGAGAGTGATGCAGGAGTGAAGTTTGCATTTGCCCTATGACCCAGTATTTTTTTGAGCTTGCTGAGGTGCTTGCTAAGAGACTGTAATGTTGTTGGGAAAGGGAGTAAAGCCACCAGGTGATTGTGTGTGCTAAATAGAAAATTTGAATGCAAGACCAGCTTCTATGAGGGAAAAAAAAAAAAAGAGTGAGGGAGGAAGAAACAAACAAGCTTCTTCAGTACCTTGTCCAAGAGGTGGGCTGGTGTGTTAAGATAGGAGTGGCTGGACTTTTTTCACATGACTGAATGAAAGTCTGCTCACTGTCATCTGAATTGGAAATCTTTGGGAGTGTGGGGAGGGGGAACAGCTCAGAGTTAATTTTTCATACGCTTGGTCATGGTTCTTTCTCTCTCCTTACCTACACAGCTGTGTTGCTTTTAGGAGGGTAGAATATCAGATCCTGGTTTTTCTGAGGCTTGGGATGGATGGATTGATTGTTGTTCCCAGCTACATTATGAATTTATATCTCTGTGGGCATCTTCACGCAGAGCACCTACACTTCAGTAACTAAATACTGGTTTTGTAGCTGTAAAGAATTTTCTCAGTCTTGGCAACAGAACCAAGCTTTTAATGTCTTAATCATCCAGTTTGGGAAGTAATGAGGATAAATTGTAAGTGGCTCTAGGATTTCCTTCAGATGATTTATTAGTTTAGAATCAAAGATGCAAAAGCATCCTTTTGATGATGGGATGTGGATTTGAAAGTGGAGGCTGAGGTTTTGGTTGGTGGTTGGTTTTCCCAGTGTAGCACATGTTTCTGTGGTGGGAGATCCCCTTTCAGGCTAATTCAAGCAGCCTTTTGATGTGATAAATTACTAGTTGGCACATAGTTACAATTCTGTAGTAATCACCACAAGAGAGTTGTTGCAGCTCTTATTTATTTTTAATCTATCGCCAGTTGGGTAACAAAGGTAGCTGAAGATCTGTTCACATTGAGTTTTATTTAGTATCTTTATTTGCTGCATGAGAGAAAGGGAAGTTCTGTGTGGTGGAAAGAGAATTAGAAAATAAATTCAGACTCAGCAAGGTTTCTCTGAAGTAGGATAGTTCTTCTTGCCTCGTGGACCTTGCCCATAACAGCCTGTGGAGGCTGCAGAGCAGTTGCTGAGCTGCTCTGGCCTCCTGCTTTGTGCCTCACAGCTGCCTGGAAATGCAGTTGTGGGGGTTGTCCTTTTGTTGGTCACCTCAGTGGTGGCTTCCTAAAAGACCTGTGTTGGTGAAGTATCAGATTGGGTGCTGTCAGCTGGCTTCTTGCAAACTCACCAGACCTCCAGGGGTGTGAGTATGGATCTGACCAGAGTCCTGCAGTTAACCTCATTGCACCCCATGTCCTTGAACCACTTGTGAAGTTCCTTTGTATCAGCAAGGCAATTTGTGCAAAGGCTGTGTTGTAAAATGTGTGCTTTCACTTGGGGTGTCTTCTCCAAATTCCCTCAGTCAATTCCTACCCTGGCTGGACAAAAACTCGGTTTGTTTCTAATGACATAAGAGAGCTATACAAAAAGTGAAATTACAAGCTGCAGCAGGCTAATTGCGAGTGGAGTGTCCATAACAATGGACTCCATCTAACCATTAACAAAAGCAGTAACAAAAGTCATTTTCAGAAGCAGCAGTGCCATTTGCATTGTCTAACAGGTTTTTTTTTTCTCTCCATAATTCAGGCTGCCTCCCAGAAGGATGCTCTTCCACACATCTTTGTAGGTGTCAGGACCATAGATTGTATGTGTTCACTCTGTGTGTGTCCATGCAAACCAGGGTGCTGCTGCCAGGTGATTTACTTGGCGATATGATTCATTCCGTGTTTGCATACCTGCTGCTTCTTGGGAAGCAGTGCATGTTCATGATAATAATGAGATCTTGCTTAAAAATAGACCAGCTTCCTTCATTTTCTTGTCCTTCTGTTTGCTTGATGATTTGTCGGCTGTTGCCAGCACAAATGTTTGTCCCTGTTGCTGTGCAAGCTGTTCACCCCTTCCCTCCTCCCTTCATGTTAGTTTTCTTCAGTGAAGCAGTTCCCTGCTCTTTTCTTCCCTGGTTGATGTAGTAAAGCCTGCCCTGTTCAGGCTTATGGGCTCGTTTAGAAAGGTGGGGAAGAGTCCCCACTGGTTCTGGAATTTCAGTAGAAAATTAAGCCTGGGACAAGAAGTACATTGTGCTGTGTGTCTACCTCTTCCACTCCCACACATGATGGAGTCCAACCTGTAGAACTACTTCTGGAAAGTTAAAATAATACTGCCTCACTGTTTTATTTCAGGGCTCAGAGTCCTCTCTCTTGTCTTTGTGCTTTCTAAAACAGTTTTTTTCTACAAATTAATCTGTGATCTGCTCTCCATTCAGGTTGTTTTTTTGGACAGGGTGGAGAAGGAAAGGAAGATGGTCTGTTTCCAAAGGAGCCCTAGGTTTTGACCTGACAGTACTTCCTGTAATATGTTTGTCTGTACTTATATACATGCTTAAATCTTCCTACTGCTTTGCAGTTGGTGCTTGTTTTGTTGTTTTCACATGGGCTTCTTGCATGTAAAAATGAGTATGTTTTCCAGTCTAATGAAGCCAGTGAAAAATGCTACCACCTTTCCAGCAGCCATCCCAACTCAAGCTTTGTGGAAACCACTTCAAAGCTAGGAGCAGTGGCAATTGTGTGCATGGGCACGTTCATCCTCAGTGTCGTGGGGTAGAAGAGGTCTGGGTTTGTACAATCAGCCCCTGCAATTGTTGTGAAATTCTCCTCTCCCGCAGCATTTATTACTATGTAAAATTGAAATCTGCATGATTTCCTGCTGTGAGTGCCTGTGCCAAGGGACTGGTTTCTATAGTAACTAATATCAAGGAGCTGGCTGGGACTTCAGTTTGGAGCAGTATTTGAGCCTGTTTTGCAGTTTGATGCAACCCTGTGCGAGTACTTGATGGATGACAAAACAAGCAGTCAGGTTTGTGGCTGCCATTACTACAGTAGTAGTGCTGTGCACCTCGGCGTGTACGCTGAGGGCTAAAAATAGGCATTTTGCAAAATGGAGTTGGAGGTGAGGAGGGGGGATGTCTTTTTCTCTAACACCACTCCCCTCCCTTGGCAGAGCTGCCAGATGGAAATACTGAAGAATACATAAATTCTGGAGTTTGTCCTGGAGTCACTTCATCCCACTCTGAAGTGAAAGATATGCCTGGGAACTGGGTCCATTTTCTCCCAAGAATAACAGCCATTGGTATTGCCATTACTCTGTTTTGAAGCAGAGCTGGTGTTTGTTCTGCTGAGCATGATAAATAGCATTGTTAATGTGTTTTCATCTGCAGGACCAGCTTCTGCCCTTAGTCCCAGACACACCTGCTTAATGTATTTGGTTTTGCAGGGTTAAGCAGTGGTGGGAGTGTTGAAACTTGGCTTGTAGAGACTGTAGGCTTTCAGGGTGCCAGGCAATATGCAAAGCCCGATTTGCACAATTTGCAATTAGTCCAGAAAGGCATAGTGGGGTCAGGTGCATGAAAATGAAACTGAATCTTCTGTTTATTCTATATTCACTTTTAAAATTTGAATAATGTGATGGAGGTGAGAAAGGAATGCAGAACAGTGATCGCTGTCTAGACAAGTCCTCTAAGTACAGAAACTGGACTTCGAGAGGCAGCAATGGTTTGGTCTCTTTTTTCCCAACCCCAGAAGTTCCCCAAATTGTGATGAGATCAAGCCTGATCTCTAAAGTAAACTTGGGGCATTGATGAAATAGTCAAAAGTGTGAAGGTGTCATTTTGTATGATTGAAGATTGTTTTTCATGGCTGTGCTAGAAAAGGACATATAGATCAGATGTGCTTGTCTTCCAACCCCTCTCCCCGCAGAAGCCAAGCATGTCTGAGGAGAGGGTGAAGCTGTTTGTCCTGTGTACCTGTAGACATGGACACAAGGTCTGTTTTCTCAGCCAGCTCAAGGGGAGCCTTGACTTGCCCACCCTCAGATCAGCCTCTTACTTATTTGGTATTTAGGGATGCTGGAGCAAGCTGAAGAAAGTGAGTGTAGAAAGGAAGAAATGTATGATGGGCAAAGAGGAGCTGGGTGTGCTGTGCTGAGAATATTTAGGGGACATCCAATACCTCTCCATGAAGAAGAGAAAGGTTTTATTTAAAAAAAAATCTGTTCAGATAGGTCATCTTTTATATTCACTGTTTACGTGTGCAAGTCCATAGTAAAGGTATTATAGTGATTTAAAAAAACCTGATAAATTACTGGATTAAACTATTTGCGTCAAGAGAGTAATGATGCATTTGAATAATCTGAGATAATTTGGCACTGAGATATGACCAGATTACAGTTTGAGAACTAGGATTGGAAACTATCATTTGAGACTATAATGACTCATGTTGCTGAGAAATCATCTTCACCGTTGTTCTTGTGTAGAAGTAAAAAAATCTCCCTTTCTTTCAAGCAGGTACTAAGCAGAGTGCTGAAATGAGAATCTTAGAGTAAGACTTTGTTACATTTACACAATGTAGTGATGGAAGTCCAGAGCACTGAGTTGTTATAAATAAATTAAATCCAAAGTACATTTAATAAATACTTAAAGTGCATATTGTGATGGATTATCCCTGTTTTTAATGCTTGTTCAATTTCTGCTAGTTTGCAAAATCACTGGAGTCCAGCAGAGCCCATTTCCATTGGATGCTGTTGTGACTGTGTATCCATTTTAAATCTAGGTTGTCTTGCATGGAGAATAGCAGCTCTGTGTGAGCGTTAGTCACTTTGGTTGAAAGGTAAAGAGTTCATGTGTAGCTCTTATGGAGCTGCTGCAGAGGCAGGAGCCTTGGTTATGAATATAGTCAAGGGAATGTTTTAGCTATTAAGCTGAAATGTAGCTTGCTGCTGGGGAAATGAGTGTTGTCACTGTGTGTACTGTGATGCAAAGCCCTCCCTGGACTGTTGGGTTCAAGTGCACAATGTGTGCTCAGGACAGATAATTGATTTAGACTAACAGATTTTAATCTTTCATTGTAAGCTTGAGGCTGGCTTCACTCAGAGCTATAAACTCCATTTTTCTCAAGCTGCACTTTCACAAGTGTTTTAGCTGTTCTTTCTGAAGTGGCTGCCTGTTTTCAGAGACTTTGGCAACCTTACTAATTTAACATAGCTTTAAAAATTAGGAGTGGGAGAAAAAGCCTTGTTCATGTATGTTCCCAGCTAGGGTGAAAGTACTGAACTTGTGGTGTGCATCTCTAGACACAATGAAGAAGCTGGTTGAGGTGTTACTTTAGGGTGACTTTCTGCACACTGTAATTAAGCTTAAAGTTTAGATTTGAGTATTTTAAATCAAATGTACTTGTTAGAATGAAGCTTTCTTGTTAAGGCTTTATATTAGGGTTAATGGGGTCTCTCACAGGAAAAAAGCTCGTGTCTTCAGAAGAGCATACAACCACCCATCTGCCCGTCATGAATATTGCTAAGGGATTTTTGAGCCCAAGTGGCAAGAATTCTGTCCTGTCCTCTTGGGGTGGTTAATGAAGGCTAAAGCTTGGTCAGTTTTAAAAATTCATCTATTCAATATCCTTTCCAAAGCTCCATGTCCTCAATGTTTTAACTGTTGCCTAATCTGTTTAAATTGGTCCGAATTCCAGCCTCTCTAGAGTTCAGTTTTTCAGGTCGTGACTGTCATGGATAAAGCAATGTATGTTTTCTTGTTAATGTTTAACTTTTGTTTACTTCAAGTTAGACATTTGGTTTCAACTTACTTTCATGTGTGATTTTTTTTGGTCAAAAAAAGAAGCTGTACTCAAAATTTTTGCCTTCTAGGTGTACCCATAAGGTGAAAGATGTATGAGTAGCTTTCTTTAAGAGAAAATGTCTCTTAGATGAAACATATTCAGCATATAAAAAGCTTCTTGTGACCAATGGGAGTAAACATTAAACATTGATGATGCAGCTTTAAGTTGCATGGAAACAAACTGGGGCAAGTCAGTTCATTTTACCTTTGATTCACTGCTTCCAGCCGTTAGGAAAGGTTGAAGGGACACAAGGCAAATAGGAGTCTCTTCCTTTAGCTTTTTCTTGTAATGACATATTTTGCCTCAAACAATAGTTTTAGTAAGTAGATGCACAAAATTTATAATTTATAAAATTTATATATGTATATGTATATATATACTTTTTAAGTAAGCTGTGTGATAACAGCAATTTACATAATCGCAATGATTTCTAGTTAAAGGGAGATACAGTTCTGTTTAAAGAGAGAATAAAATAAAGGCTTCCAAGAATAATCCTGGGTTGTAGAGGTTTTGACGTCCCCTGGGTGTGAAATGGTAGTTTGACCCCAAGATTTGGATGTCAGGCACGTCTGTTTTGTATGACCTATCTATAGCAATGAGAATTTCTTTTGATCTTAAGATCTGCAAAGTTTGTTCTAGTTATTTGGAGGGTGAGATGCTGCCTTGGAGATCAGTCTGAGATGCCATATAATTCCTGCAAAGCTACTACATTAAAAATGGAAGGTCTAGATTTCATAGTACCTAATTCCTTCAGTAGTGTTATTTAGGATCCTAGCTATGCTGCTTTGCATGCCCAGAACTATCCCAAACTATTACTGGGACTGGACAGGTGGATATAGGTGGATGACTGTTCACAGGATCCAGGGGGCAGTTAGAATTTCACACTCCCCTCACTTTCTTTTTCTTTTCCTTTTTTAAAAGGAAGTCTGGGCTAACTTGTTTTGTGGTGCTTCATGGCTCTGTCTGGATTTCCCTCTCTGGTACACTTAGTTCTGCTTTGTTTGTTTTTATTGGAAAGAGGCTTACCTGTGGTTTTTTGTTTTCAGCTTCTGTGGGTTTCTGTGCTTTTTCCTTTCTGACTGTGGCCCTGCATGTTTCCTGCAACATTTTCAGCATATTTACATTAAGATGGATGATTTGGAAATGTGTTTGTAGAACAGCCTCATTTTGCAAGAGGATTGGTAATAACAAGAGATGAGCAAGATGCAGTATTGATTGGTTGAATAGGATTAGGCCTAGTTGAAGTTATGTTATTCTTTTCTTGATCCCTGAAAACTTCAAGTGCCCTTCTTGTAGCACATACAGACCTTTCTCAGTGGTTGTAAAGGAAGGATTAAGGCAGACAAACTCGTTTCTGCCATGTAAAGAAGGTGTCAAACTAGACAATCCTGAAAGCCTTGTTTTTAAGGCTCCACTTCCCTGGCCATATTAGTTCAGGGTTTAATTACACAATAAGATTTCTTATGTGCAATATATTTGAACAAAGACCTCTCCATGCAGCAATGAACACGTTGTTTGAAATAAGTTACCTTCTCTTTTGTTTTCTCTTAACTTGTTTTTGATTTCAATTCTGCAGGTAGAGCTGCAACTCTTTTTAGGATATTTAAAAAGGTTCTACAGGGAGTTTGCTTTCTGGTAATAGTTGTCAAAGTCTTCTCACTAGTTTAAGCTGTAATGAAACCCATTTTAATATTCTTATAAGGCTATTTTTAAACTCATTTATGCTGATGGAAGAGTAGGAGTAGAGTTGCTTTGGCACAAACATGAGGAACAGCATCACTAGGTTTGATGGATATGTTCTCAATATAGTTTATCAGCTAATTAATTCTGTTTGGGAAGTTTTCTGTGAAAGCACTAAACAGTGATGGCCTTGCATGATTTAAATATCTATGAGCTGCTTTAGTATGGACAACTGGACAGGTCAGTCTTGGAGGAAAAGTAGCTTCTAAGCTTAGAAAAAAGCTTCTTGGGATATCCTTGTTAATAGCCATCTAGTGCACAATTCAGAGGTTTTTAGAAAAATCTTGTATGAAGTATTAGGGTGAAGCAAGATCAGAGGATTATTCAGTTACCTGTGCAAGAGGCAAAGTTTTGCCCAGCTGATGTGAGAACTGTTCTTTGAGTGAATAAATAGTGGGGACCAGTGGCTGCCATTTTAGGATTTACTTATGGAAAGCATCTGGCCAAAAAGCCTCTCAGGCTCTTTGCTGCCCTACCCTTTTGTTTCCTAGCCAGCTGAATGCCTCCCTGTCCTACAGACAGAGAAAAGCCTGTCTGGCTTCAGCTCTCTTCTCTGGTCATCTGCTTCACCTTGGTTTTGAAATATGTCTGTGCTGCTGACCACAGAAGTAAAACTTGGCTTTGATTTGAGTTTCATCTTGCAGTGGCTGGTCTCTGTCTGTGGGAGAAACTGGACCAGGGCTTCAAAGCATCCAAGTGATTCACACCTAATTTTCTTTTTAAGGACCAGGAGGATCATTAGATCATCTAACCTGATTATCTCTGGAAGGCTGGTCAGGGCTTAGTCTGCTGCAGCCTTGTGCTGGACACAGCCATGGCTGGGGCCCTCCAGCACAGAGAGGCGTGGGAACAGGCAGCGTTTCTGGAGTGCAGGTGTGCTGGAAAATGCTCTAGGTGCATCTTCTTTGTATAAATATATATGTAGAAAAAAAAATTAAATCAAACTAGTGCCCATAAGAAGTCTTGCTTGGATTTCTGAAGGAAATACAGACTTGGGGTTTGGTTGTGTCTGTCATCTGTGGGTTTTGCATAAAATTTACAGACAGGGAGAGATTGTCTTGTCACAACTCAGTGTGCAAGAAAACATACCACCTTCTATAACGTGACTGTTCTGGTGCTCATGGACTGCATCAAGCCATGGCCTGGAGTGAAATGTCATGGCCAAGAGAGAGTAAAGTGCTGTGGAGGTTCTGGTGATTCCCATTTGGGGGTGGTTAGCTGCAAGAGTTCAAGTGAAACTGCTGTGAAGAGATCTTCCTTTGCCCTTGCAGGGCTCATGGCCTGTTCAGCACAGGGCTCACGCTGGTGTTGGTGGCTGAAGGCCTCTTCAGAACTCTCTTTTGTATGCTTTTTCTTTCCTTCCTCTTGTGGATGGGAATTTCCCCATGGCAAATGATTCTATGCCCAAACTGCCCGAAGGTTACCCCTTCCTGTGAAATAAGCAGAGCTGTGTCGGTGGGAGCAGAGCCAAGAGTAGAGGCTTGCATCTTTATTTCCTGTGGACTTAATTCATTAATGAAATGGATGGTGGCAGTGGGTCACTTAACACTTGCGTTTTTTGCAGTTTTTGTCAGTGAGAGGAGACAAAAAGCCCAGCTGCAGCAGTGGTCATGGAAGCTGCAGGTGTGAGCTTGGCTGGAGAATGCCAAACTGCCATCTGTGTGAGGCTTTGTGAAGATTTTTTTTGCAGGCTATTTGCCTAGAAATGAGAGCAAGAATACAAAATAACAGGAGTAACTGGAGATAGCTTTCCTCCAGTTTCTGCCACCTTGCTAGTTAGCCAGAAGTCTGTGAAAGTGTAAGAGTTGAAACTGCATCAGGCTCAAGGGATGAATGTAGGTGGTTCCCTGTCAGCATGTTCAGTCTTTTAGGTACTTTCTTCCCATGTTGCTTTAAGCAGGTTTGGCTTTTGCTGTCTAGAAGATGTGGAAAAATAGAAGAAGAGTTGCAGGTGTTACTTGCATAAAATATATAAGGAGAAGAAAGCAGCAGTATATTGCATTGCTTGCTTATTGGTTAATACCTATTTTTGTGCCTGTGCTCTGACATTTTAAAGCTAGATAAGTACAGTAAGTAACCATAAGCATTTAGAAAAGATAAATAAAATGTGATGGCTGCCATAATTAAGTCAGTGATGTCCTGTACTTCTATGAGGGTCCTAATCCCCCTATGCTATTAAAGTTTTTTGTCTGTTATGCAGCATGTCTGCTTGTTTACAAAATGCCTTGGAGCTGCATGGATTCCCTCGCACTGTGTGCAGAGTGGTTTATAACAGCTAGGCATGTGTTGTTCTGACCAGGGAGATGTACTTGGAGCTGTGCTTTGGATTGCACAAATAACAGTTTCCAGGAATGGTCATGAGGATCAGCAGGAGGAGCTTTGAAGAGTGTGTGGGTGCAGCATGATCTTTGGCTGAGGGAAAGCCCTTTTCTGGTGTCGGGGGGAGCTGATGCTATTCTGAAATGCAGAGCCTGAGCAGTTATTTTCCCAAACAGCTTCCTGGAATAACAGAAAGAAGGAATCTAAGTATGCCTTTCCTCCTTTTTCCTCCTGATTTGCACTACAAGGAGGAGTTAGGCAGTGAGGAATGTGGTTTTCTTTTAAAGTGGAAAACATTTGCATAGGGCAAGTTACGTTTACCTATTAAAGTTTTGGAGACTTTTTATATTTTTGGAAGTAGAGGCTTTAAGCAGCTGTAAGACCAGAAATGCAGCACAATGCATTAGCAATTGTATTTGTCATTCTCATCTAGAGAGAAAATGTGCTGATTACATTCATTTCTTTTTTTAGCTGGAGAGAAATGAGATGCTGGTCTGTATTCAGCTAGCTTTGTATATTTGCAAATTGCAATTTCAACTATCTGGGCAAAAGTGATGGGCACTTAACAATATAAAGAAGTTAATATCTCACTATCTCTTCACAGAGTTGATTGACTAGTCTTTTCATAACAATGAAATTTACATATTTATGAGCTGGTCTTAGAGTCGGGGTAATTTTTTTATTGTATTAAATTTAATTATATCAACTACAGCTAGATGATTTTTCTTTTGGTAGAGGCTGAGAGATCTTCTATTTGACAAGACTTGAAAGAATTAACAGATGATTTTGCAACAGCTTGTTACTTGGAATTTTGATTTGCACTCTAGACCACTTCAGTTGGATGTGTCCACTATATTTGGAGTAAACAGTCTTAACATTTTCAGATTTGTTAGTGCTTCTATGCAGCTGCCAGACTGGCAGGGAATACTTTTGTTATATCACATTTGCATTAACGTCTTAAGGTTACTTGTTCCTTCTGCATACCAGTCTCATAGTTACCCTCTTTAGAGCCTGTCTTTGAGTGGTAAGGATCATATTTTTGGTGTTAAAGCAGTAATAGCTTCAATGGTAGGTCTCTGGTTTGTATCCAATTCCTGTGAGTTGGATACAAACCTGGGCAGTTTGTACCACAGGCTACAGCCTTCAAGTGTCTTCTATCATACATTCTCAATGGGTCATAAGTCTACAGGTGGTATGACCTGGCATCTGCTGTAAAAGGACTGTAAATGAGCTCTTCCAAGGCTTTGTTGAAAGGATGTATAGCTCTTGCAAGTTAGCTGATGGAAATGACCAGTGTGGTGCCTTCATGGATCTATCTGCTGGATTAATTACTGTAATAAGCAGGAAAACATGGAGGACCAAGACAGTATGTAAAATTGGGAGGATTGCAGCATGCCCATTATCCAACTATTGTCTTTTTCTGTGTGCAAGGTTTGAGAAGACAAGGAGGAAGTATGATCCTCCTCCCATAATAAGCTGCTTGTGGCATGCAGGAACCTCTTTGTCAGCAAACTGTGGTCATCCTAGTGGTTATAGGAGCTGGTTGGTCAGAGATGGAATTGCACAGGTCTACAGAGGTTTATGTCTCAGGACTGAGGCTCAGTGTTTTACTTTAAGTGGGATGCTGTGCAGGAAGTGTTAGTGCTAGATCCATACATCTGCCCTGCTTTGAGCTTTGTCAAGGCACTGATCTTGTCAATTGCTAAATGTCCTGAAAACAAGATGAGGCTTAGACTGTATTCAGAGATGGGTGAGGGGCATGGAAGCTGATTGACAACGCAATTGCAGGTCAGTAGCTGCAGGTTAATAGTTAACAGTATGTTTAATGAGCTTTCTGATTGCAAGACCCGTGAAACATTGTGATTGCATCCTCAGCACTTGTGTGTGGTTGGGCTTGTCTTGAAGGAATGAAAATTTATGTGCCTGGTACCATCAGAATAACAGCTTGAGAACCCTTCACTCCTCCAGTTCTTGAGACATTTACACCACAGAAATACTCAAGAGCATATGAATTTAGTCCAGAGCATGATTTCCTTTAATCCATAACTTTAAGGCATCACTATTTTGTTTCTATTAATGCAGTGCAAAACATGTATCTTGCAGTTTTTGAATAGTTCTTACTGGTACAAGCATCTCTAATAGCTCAGACATATTTCATTCAAATTAAAATATACAGGGACCTGTTTATAAGCCTCCAGAGCTAGGTTTATGGCACAGACACTGACTGAGGCTACTTGGTAATTGTTAGAGTGGAGTGATATTTAGCTCTTAATTCCTATGAATAGGGTTTTTCTTAGCTAACCTCATTTGAGTGGAAGTGGGAGATTGGGAGAGGAAAAAGAAATGGGAGGATGTTCACATTTGTTGGGCAAATATTTTTCAAATACCTTAAAGTTGCATGCAGTAAATGATACACTGTAATGCACATATATAAGGTGCATTTTTGTAGTTGCTGGAATAAACATAGATGGCTGTGACCCTTTGAGATGAATATTGCAGTCCTAAATTTAGCACTTCCTAATTAAGGAACCTCTCTTGCTAATTTGTACCACTGAGTGGAATAAGGACTGTGCATTGAAAATGTATTCCTTAAAATTTTGCAGATTTGTTTGACTCTGTTGATGCTGTGTGAT
Organism: Peucedramus taeniatus; assembly: GCA_013400575.1. NCBI lineage: Eukaryota > Metazoa > Chordata > Aves > Passeriformes > Fringillidae > Peucedramus > Peucedramus taeniatus. The sequence goes on along the minus strand of WBNO01026493.1, from coordinate 93,555 downwards.
ATTCTGTAGAAGACTCAAGTGAATCAGGAAGGTTTCTGGGGCAGCACCCTGGTGTTCAGGGACATCCCAATGCAAATTCCTGAATTCATCATACATTTTGATCTTTGTCCTTGGATGTTGTATGTTTTTCAGTTGGTGGCAAATAGAATTTTCATGTATGCAAAGGAGATAGTAATATGGTATGTAAATGAAAAATTATAGGAAGGGAAACTTTATTGGTTGCTTTATAAAGTATTTTCCCCATAAACATTATTGGCAGAAGGTATTGCAGATTTACAGCTACAATAAGGAATTTTACTACACCCTCTTTAGCATATTTGGAAGTTGTCTTATGGCACAGCAAGTCAATTTCCTGGACCTTCTAACATCTTCATTCTTATAGAGGACAGAACCATACACTCATTTAAGTGGGAAAAGACCTAGGATAATCTAATCTAACCAAAATGTTCAGGTTTTGTTTAAATTTTTCTCTCTCTTGAGTTCTGAAGACAGGATATGTTTAAAAGTGGCAGTGCTTGCTTTAAATATAGAACAAACCTTCAACAAAATGGCTACCATGCAGGTAACATACAAGTCAAAAGCAAGGCACTCTGCTAATTCAGACAGGATTTGTTCTTGCATATTAAACAAGCTGAGAAAAGGGACAAAATAACTTGGTTTTCAGCTTGATTACTAAAAATAGTTTTTTATTGTGATTGGCTTCATAATCTCTTCAGAAAAATGATGGTCAGACAAAACATAAGTATTTAAGTGAATAAACAATCTGCCCCAGTAATAATACAGCACATCCTCTCAGTTCCATGTTTCTAGTGCTGCTACTTCAGGTGCAAAAAGTGATTTTTTTTCTTTACACTCGATTCTACACGTCTTTTTCCAAATCTATGAATTGATACAGGACATCTGTGCTACTTGAGAACAAAAAAGTATGAAGTCATAGTCCCATAAATAGCTTGTAGGATGAAAATGCTGAAGACAGCCTTCTTTTCATCTCCTGTGGGTCTCTTGTACAGGATTCTGGAATCTTGGCTTTGATTCTTCATGCAGAGTCTTCACAATATCCACATCTGGGCTATGAATGTAGCTGAGAACAGATCTGCTTTAGATCTTCGTGGCTAATAATAACTTCAAGAAACAAATGCTTCTAGCAGAAGAATGTTTGTGTGGTCTCTGAGACCAAGTTAAGACAAAAAGGAGAATCCAGAGCATCCAAATAGTGTTAAACTGGTATCAGATACCAGAGTTGTAAAAGGAATTTTCTCTCAATTGACAAAGAATTTATTTTTTAACATCGCGATAAATCCTCTCTGTCACAGTGAAAATTCCTGTCTCATCTTTCTTTTGTGATATCTGCATATTCTCCCAGATAATCTGCATTGTATTCAGCACAGTGTCTGTTTTAAAAAGGGCATTTTGCAGAGCTTATTGTTTCCATTGTTTCCTTTTTTGTAATAACATACTAGGTCCTTTTCCCTAGCATACATTTTTAATCATATTTTCTTGGAAGCAGCATGTTATCTATTTAAATAGTGCTGTTCAGTGTTTCTTAATAACTGGTAAAAGATCAATCTGTTTTAACTGCTAATTACTTTGACTACACCTGCATCTTGTAAAAATACCAGCAATACCTTAAATATGACTACATCAGGCACAGGAAAACCTCATAATTTAAATATTTGAGTAAACACATCAAACACATTTCGGGTGGGAGGAAGAGAAAATTGATGGTTGGGCATTTTTATTTTTAAATGTCATGAGGGTTGTGCTTTGTTGTGAAATAGTGTCTAAAAATGAGAGGAGGAAAAGAGATTGGCAATGTTTCCTCATTCTTCTGAGAGGAAGCAGCATCGCCCAGCTGACCTGGGAACGTGTGCCAGGAGATGACAGGAGCGTCTCGGATTGACGCGAACGGTGCCCTGGTCTTTGCAGTGGCTGAGGGGGTAGGGAGGGGCTGGGAGAGCACCTCAGGATTTCCAGTGTTTGAGCAGAATAGGAAACAAGATTCAAGTGGACTTTTGAATGAAAGTTGAAAGAAGTCAAGGTTACAGCAACCTTCCTGCAGGTCTCAACACTGACTTGCCTTAGTGTGAAGCTCATCCTGGGTGCCTGAAAGAAGGGGAAAAAAATCTAGTTTGATTTGAATGTTTTACACTTCTAGAGTTGTGGGGTTGGGGGTTTATATTTGTTTGATTTTTTTTTTTAATTGCAAGAGAGGAAACACTGGAATAGGCAATGCTTATAATGATCTGAGGTATTTAACATCACACAGTCCTGTCAGCACTGAAAACAGGCGAGTTTGACAGTAAATTCATAGCTTCAAATTCATGGAAGTTCATGTGCATTGTTACAGACTTGGGGAAGGGTGGCTTGAGAGCTGCTCAGCAGAACAGGACTTGGGGTGCAGCTCAACAGCAGCTGAACATGAGCCAGTGTTTGCTCAGGTGGCCAAGAAGGCCAGTGGCATCCTGGCCTGGATCAGGAATAGTGTCACCAGCAGGACCAGGGCTGGGATTGTCCCCCTGTACTCAGCAGTGGTGAGGCCACGCCTGGAGTGCTGTGTCCAGTTCTGGGCCCCTCAGCTCAGAAGGGGTTTGAAGGTGCTGCACTGTGCCCAGAGAAGGGCAGTGGAGCTGGTGAAGGGTCTGGAGAACAAGTCTTATGAGAAGTGGCTGAGGGAGCTGCTGGTGTTTAGTCTGGACAAAAGGAGGCTCAGGGGATGACACTGCCTCTACAGCTGAGAAGAGGTTGTAGTGAGATGGGGGTCGATCTCTTCTGCCATATCTTAGGTGAAAAGATATGGGGAAATGGCCTTAAATTGTGCCAGGAAAGGTTAAGATTCCATATTAAAAAAAGTTGTTTCTCTGTAAGAGTGCTCAGACATTGGAATAAATTACCCAGGGAGGATATGGAGTCACCATCTCGGAAAGTGCCCAAGAGCCTTCTGGGTGTGACACTTGGCATTGGTTTAGGAGGTGACTGTGGTGGTGCTGGTTGGTGGTTGGAGCACATGATCTTGAAGGTCTCTCTAACTTTGATTCTGTGAAAATCAAGTCTGACTCAATTGGTTCACATGTGTTTTGAAAAACTTTATCAGTAAAGATTTTAAGTTCAAGCCTTAACCTGCCTTTCCCTGGGTTAAGCACGAGCTGTTGCCAGTTGATGTAGTTCACTGCACATGAGATGTGGCCTTACAAAGTCCCCCTTTGAGAGCATGCCTTGGTGCTGCACCCCTGTTTGCTGGTGCCATTTTTAGCAATAAATGGCAATTCTTAAAGCAGCATGAATGCCCAGTATAACATCCTGTATCTTTAGTCTTTGGAGGAAATGCTACAATTTAGTCTTTGTGGAAGTAAAATGTAAATCTGTAATTGTGTAATTAAAGTTACATAAATTTTTTTGACTTCTCATTCCCTACATCCACACAACAAGCTTAAAACTATCAACATTTTAAAAAGGAGGAAAAGAGGGACTGAAAAGTTTCACATAAGCTCTTGTGGGAATGGAAGAAGTAAGAGTTAACCAGATACGTGAATTTAATGGTAACAAGTTTTTAAAGAATTAAATTCCTTGTTTGTTCTGCCTCACTCATTTAATTACAGCAGCGTATTAAATTTCTTATTTGTAGTGAAATAACCAGTAACAGACATGTTTAGGTCACATTTTTTCCAGAGACAAGTCCCTACAAAAAACTGTATTTGCTATATTTGCACACCCACGTAAGTATAATAGGTGCCTGCTTTTAGTTTTGAATACTTGCTGAACAACTAAAAATAAGTTTTTGAAAACCAGAGCTTCAAGGGGAGGCCAAGGTTCACATCAGTCATGCACTGCATTGTATTTGTTACCATACTGTATGACAAAGAATAAAAATTTGAGGGATTACTTTGGAGGCTTCCCAGACATGTAAAAGGAATGTTCATCCTTCTACTTTGATGTAAACTCAGATTAATTTACAAGTTCCCTGGAACTTGATCTCTTCCCAGCCTGCCCCGCAATATTCTGTTGGTTCTGAAATCCTTGATATTTCAGTGAAGGGGGACTTTGGCATTTGAGGTAGCTGATTTTCAGTTTCTGTTCTTCATATACATTTTATCATAACGAAGGTAATGCTGAGGTGGCACAGTTAGTATTAACAAGGGGGGGATTAGGGTGCAGTTGAGATTTTGCTGTCATTATCCATTTTCACATGTTGCAACCAGAAATGTTTTTGCGTTCTCTGCCAAGAAGCAGATTAGTTTATGTTGCTCCGATTGTGGAATTAAATTTTCCATTTTAAATACTGCATCAGAAAATTCTGTTTCACAGTCAGGAAAACTTTCTTCCAAAGTATTTTGAATCTCTTGCCCACAAAAAGAGAATGGGAATCAAGTAGATCTTAAAACAAGCAGCATCTGAATACATTAGTCACACAAGCCTCAAATAGAAAGCCACTTGGAAGCTTACTTTTTCTTATTTAATTCTCAAGCCAAACAAATGTCTACTAACAGCATTAATTCTGGAATTTGGAACTGTTTTTTCACCACCATAAAAAGGTACAGTTGATAACCATTGATATAGTTGTAACTATTCCAGTAGTAGTTTACTAAAAAAAGCCACTTACCACCCCCCTTTTTTTACTGCCCAGTTAGTTAATTTGTGAAAGGAAAAGAACTATTTTCAGAAACTGAAAAGGGAGGGTTCAAATAGGTCTCCTGTTTTATGAATTAATTACTGAATATCCCTTCAGTTCTGAAAGAGCAATTTATTTTCCTGTGACTATTTCCAAGAGGAAAATGAACTCCTGGGAAGGAAGCTGTGGAGAAACAATAGGACACATGGAATACATTAATCTAAATGCGAGTGCATAAATGGCATAAAATGTGTTCTGGAAGATATGCCTTGGATAGAGGTAACCTGCACTTGCTAGCAGAAAGCTGCATCCTGTTGATGTCAACCAACTGTAAGGAAATACTGTTGGATTCTTAAAATAGGATTAAAATAAGCTGTATGGCTTCCATGAAAGTGTATCATCCTTGACTTGCTGAGACTGACCACTTCATGAAGAATCCAGAGAAAATCCTTGCCTCTCTCCAAGAAGCTCAGCTTTGGTTCCCCCAAATGCATAAGTGCCGTTGCCAAGTCAGCTGTCTGCAGCCTGACTTGTCCCCCCCACTCCTGGGAGGCTCTTAGCTGGTGAAGTTCCAGCTTTAAAGGAACCCAGTTCCTTTAAATATGGTCATACCATGAATAGTGAAACTGGAGAGAGTATGAACTCACAATATTTTAGCAAGAGTAATGCTTTGGTATCTAACCATCTTATTTGCTTCCTTACAGACTGGCAGTGTTTGATTTACATGGATTAATGTATCCCAGTATTCTTTCTTGCACTTGCTTGCTGAAGATAATTGTCTGCTCAGTAAGGGGTGGTGAGTGAGCCTGGTGCATGCACTTAGAGCAGTTAATTTCATTACCTTTTACTTTCAAAAAGATATAAAAAGGAGTTGCACTTGGTTAAGGACACGGCTTTGGGAAAAATACCTGTGGAGTGCCTGATTATAGATAAACAGATTTGGTGCCATGGCTTTATTGACAAGCCAGTTTCGTCAAAATGTTTAATGCTAGGTACCTGTAACCTCAGAGGGACTGGGAAAAGGCTTAGAAAGCTGGATAGTTCTCATGTGATTATATTATCATGGGTGTATTTACATTCAAAATAGAGAAAGCACCAGAATAAATAGCACCAGTGTTTATTGCAGAACTTGGTGTTCTGTTTGTTGTGCTAACACAGCAAGTAGTGTGAAATAGTAGTGACAGGGAAGTGAGTATTTATGTAATTAGGTGATTTCTACAGTACTATCCTTGTTCTTCTCCTGCTACTGTACTTGCTGTGTGAGAACCCCACCTCATGCTATACCATGTGTTTCCTTTCATTGATTGATTGATTCATTTATTTATTTGCATTCTGGCATTTATTTTGGGACTGAAAATTGTGTTGTAGTCACACTTAGGAATGACGTAGTTTGTCTTGGCCAGATTAAGCAAATGGTTTCTCTGTACCAGTGACTTTAAAATCCCTCATTCAGTACCTGAAAAATAGGAGCTTGATTATCTTTTTCCTGGGGAATCCCCATTTTGGCTTCTGTCATCTTCGACATTATGACTACAGCTTGTCACAAGATAAGACGTTCCTGATATAGCCCAAAGAAATAAATGGGATCTCTTCACAGAGGGGAAATCATTGGAATAAATAGGAAAATCCTAGCCAAATCCTAACCATTACACATGCCATTTTCCCATGGCCTCTTTCACAGGACCACTGCAGTACTATTTACCATCTTTTTTTTTAGTAGAAGTTTTGGCCCACATACCAGAGTTTATGTTTAGGTGGGGTGATAAACAAGGAAAACAGATTTTCCACCTGGTCATTCAGGGTGCATCTTTGCATGGTGTTTTATCCTTGAGATTTTCACTTCAGCTGAAGTTGGCATGTAAGGCAATGTCGGGTTGGAGTTGCTTTACTTGGGTGTAAATCTATGGTGATGCCCATTGCCCCTGCAAGCCCCTAACTGTGCTTCCCTGGGTTTCTTCTGTGCTCTCCATTTCTCAGCCCCAGTGGGGATGCTACTGGCTTGGTGAGATCAGTATCTGCAGAGGTTACAAATTTGCTGCAGATTCTCTATATAAACATTTTGGTCTTGTTTTTGTACTAGTCCTGGTACTGTTGCCAAATACTATTATCATAATTGGCCAAAGGAAACAAGGGGCCCAGGCTCGTACCAGAAATAGCAGCTCTTGTTAGTGTACAGTGGTTTGTGTTATCCGTGTGTCTTGCTCCAGCTCTCTGGGAGGCAGCTGGTTTTGCTGCTTTTTTTTTAATGTTTGTATCAGAACTGGTTTTGGGAGAAGCAGATTTCACTCCTGGTCTGTGCTCCAGGGAAGGTGGTATTTGGTTAACTGGTGAGGGTTTGTATCAGAGGAGGGCATTTATATGATTGCACTTGATGGGGAAAAGAGAGACACAGGGAGTTTAAATAACTCATCCCTTTCTTTCAGTCATTTCTTTTCAGGTGTGGTGTGTGTCTTCATTAAATCTTGCATGAGTGCTGTTATGAGAGAAATGAGTTCCTGGCATTAGAGGCAGAATGCAAACTATTTGGGATGGTAAATGACCACAGCTGGATGTGGGGTGCTGTGGCAGCAGCCCAGTCTGCCCCATTCCAGCCCCATGGGAACAGCAAGGTTCAGGAAGTTCCTTCAACAAACATCAGCACATAAGCTGTCCTTGCAACAGGGTTGGAAGAATTTGAGAATTATTAAAGTTCAAAGTTTAAAAACCACTTCAGGCTCCATTCTGCTCCTGTGTAACACTCCATACAGTGCTATAATTGTGTACCCAATGGGTCAGTCTGTCTCATCCCAGTCTGAGAGGATTCCCCCAAAATGCTTCTTTCCTTGTCCTTATGGCTGACAAGAAGGCCAAGCTGAGACTTTGTTTTAGATTTTGTTGTAAAGCTGCAGTTTGTGGTTGCTCTCAACTCCTCTTGGGCAACTTGTTTCCAAAAAGAGCTGCTGCCTTTGTGTGCCCCAGTCAGGAGATTGTTTCCACCAAAACTGGAGTGTTGTGGACAGTGGTGGGAAGCAGAGGAAGGTCATTGCCAGCCTCCTAAAAGGAGAAGGATGCCAAGCAAAACTCAAACCTCTGCAGGGGACTGGTAGCTGCAAGGCTCAGTTGGGTGCTGTAAACATGCAGTGGAGCAGCAGGCTGCTGTGGGGTGTGGAGCTGCTTCCAGCTGTGCAGTGATAGGCAGCAAGAAGTGTCTCTTATGTTTGAAGAGGACTGTCACCATGCACTGAAATGCACTTGAATTTGTTGGTCTGAAGTAGTACTGATGTGAGCAGCACTGCATCAGTGCCTTCACATGACAAGTGGCATGGAGCAATGGCTAATAGTTTTGACTTCCCTCAGAGGGAAGTTTGTCTTCAAAATAAAATATTAAGAAATTGAGAGACTCTTTTTCCCTCTCATTCCCCTGCCCATACCCCAAAGGGTGAAAGTAGTGATCCTGCAGAGAGAGGCAGGATTGCTTTGGGCCTGTGTGCTTCTGCACAGTGACAGAATTTAACCCTTTGGAACCCATGGAGCACATGGCCAAACAGCTGTTGCCTATTTGCATCCTACAGCAGCTGCCCTCAGCCCTCCCTTCCACAGCACCAGCTGGTGGGGAAGCCACAGAGAAAAGCCTCTGCACCCACACATTCCTGTTCCTCTGGGCTGGCTGTGGGTTCCTGGCTGGCTGGGAGTCTTCATTGCAGGTTATTAAAAGATCGTCCAAGTCTGGTGTGCCTGAGAAATGCACCAGTATTTTCTGTGAGTGGTTGCTTTAAAATTGAGGGGAAAATGCATATGCTTTATTTATTATAGCCAGCTTTTCTGTGAGTGAGGAAAGGATTTCATTTGCAGGTGACCACTCACAGTAGTGGAAAACTTGGTTTTCACTCTGTGCTTCATACCATTTGTCAGATTCTCCATTTCTTAGATGCTTTCCTTGCCCTTTAATCCCTGGAGCCCTGCTTGGCCCAGGAACTGACAATAATTTTTTTTATGTTCCTTTTAGCCCCCATCTATCCGAAACACTGCATTTTATTTTAACCAGATGAGAATTAAGTAGCTGAATCCAGTTGATGAGGGCTGTTCCAAATAGCTCCTGGTGTTCCCTAGCTCAATGTTGAGGTTGTATGGCTTGGTTCCTGTGTCTGCAGGGAGTTTCTTTCCATATTAAAGACTGAACAAATACTTTCCTCTGCAGAGTCTTCTGACAAACTGGTGAGAGGAAGCCTGGTTTCACTAAATCACAGGAGAATGACCCACAGTGGCAGAGCTTTGATGTGGTGGTGCACTGGCACAAGGAAGCTATTGAACATTAAATTATGCCACTGCTGATTGGGATCAGTGAGCTTCCTCTTAATACTCTGGTTTGGTCATGGGACAGAACTCAGCAGTAGAGATCTGTGTTTCTTCAGTGCCATTTTAAAATAACCCAAATGAAAGAGTTTGAGCTTACTTGATGTGCACATCCCTTTGAGGCAGAAGAGCAGGGCTGTGGCTCAACTGAGCAGTGACTGGAGCTCTCAGCAGGGCCATGGTCCTGTGACTAATGCAAGTTTGGGATATTTTTAGTGTTCTTCCTTGAGTTGTTTGCCTGGTCCTCTCTGCACTTGGTTAGTGCTGTGAAGGTCACACAAAGATAATAGACAGTTGTAAAGAGTGCTGAGAGGGCCAGCTGGTCGGGATGGCACTCCACCAGCACTGCTCTGCTTTTGAGATAGAGGGATTGGGAAGGGCTGAGATGTACTGGTATGCTGCTTTCAAGATATCAAACCCAGCTTTCTTCACACCTCTGCACTAGGAAATAGGTATGTTCCAGGAAACAAATCCAGGCAGCAGAAAAACAGCAACCTGGTCAGTTTGTCTGAGAGGATTAGGGAGTAATGTACAGCCTGCAACCCAATAGTCAGGAACTTTAATCTTGCATGCTTCCCATTCAGCAGGGAGTAATACACGCTGTGGAGGGGAGGGGATCTGCCATCACTGAATATATTGACAAAGGGAAATGGCAGGAGACTCCCTTTACTGCTGGACTCTCCTGTAATCAGGTTCCCCCAAGTGTTTGTTTTTCTGCTTCTTACCTTTCATGTTTCATTGTGAGTATTAAAACTGCTGTTGGTGGAGAGTGAAATTAATCCATCCCAAGGACTGCTGCTGTCCTTACACAATGCTTCTGTTCAGGTGACTGGGAACTTAATTGTCTAGCAACAGCTCATGAAGAGACCCTAAAACTCACCAAGGAGATCAGGACTGAAGAGAAAGTATGCAGCTGAAGCCATCCTGTCTCTCAGGAAAAACCTGTGGGAAAAGTGAGGAAGAAATCAATAAAATGAGTCACCAAAATAACAAAGTGGTGCATTACCAACACCTTTCTAAATACCAGTGCAAAGCACAGAAGAACTGGAAGGAAAGGATATTCTTGGGAGCAAATAAGAATACAAATAATACATTTTTTTTTTCTGTGTGTATTAGATATTGAATGAAATACGTTGGATTACCTTCAAAGCAAGAACCATGAATGAATTTTTCTAATTTACCTTGCAAAGCAGAGTTGTTTTCCCTATATCCTCTGTCTGGAATTACCTCGTCCAAGGGGCATTCTGCAGAAGCAGGCCTTGACTCCCAGCTATTCCCTCTGCTTCTCCTTCTTTTTTGTTCTTCTCTCCATTTACCCAGGTTCTCTTGAGGGGATGAGAGATGTTTTTCATTTTTTGGAAACTTCTGGCTGTGCTGTTGTGTCTGTGGTTTCCTGAGGAATGGTTGTGTGGGGTTTCTGAACAGCTGCTCTGGGCAGACCCAGGCTGACAACACACCAGCCTTGGAACTCTTTCCATTACACTATCAGCATTTCCCCTGAGGCAGGACAGCTATCTGTCTAATGGAATGACACATTTTTCAGCACTGTCAGGCCTTAAATATCAAGTAAGTGAATTAATAGAGAGCAGGTGAATGTTTCTTCAGAAGAAAGTTTAATGTCATGTAGCTGTTTGATGCATTGCCTCTGGTGCAACTGTCTTGTCATAAAACCTGACATCATTTGTTCAGTTGTCTTTCAGAATTACTTGCTGCTTTTCAGGTTTGTTAATTATAAGTGACGTTACACATAGCCTGATATGAGCTAGAATTACAACTTTCAGATTGACTGCACAGAAAGAAAGCACATTTCACTTGGAGACAGTGCAGCCTTCATCAATGTACCCATCTGTTGATTGACAAATATCTGAAGGAATGACTTACTAGGATTGCCCTGGCTCCAGCATTCAGTACAAATAGGTCTTTTTGAGTAGCATGGCACTGCCACAGGAGCCTTTAATCAAACAAGTTGAATGGGCTTTCTGCTCTGTAGTCACTGCCTTAATCCAGTGATGCAGGTGTGAAACCATGCTGCAGACTGAGAACTGTGGTGTTGTGAGGAGGCTGATGGTGCTAAGCTGCTGTTGCTCACTCAGTTGTGGAACATGAACTTGTAACCTTTATCTGGGCGTTGTTTCTCCCAGTGAAGCTTTTTATTCCAAACACAAAAAAATCAACTACGAAAGTCCCACAGTAGCAAACAGTTTGTAGTAGTGGTGTGAATCAGCTTTCATAAAGGATATCCCCAAAATGCTGTCAGTTGAACAGGAAAAAGTGGGTTAGAGAATCAGATATCCAGTAAATTGATCTCTAGATAGAAGCAGGGGCTCTTAGGAGCATATGCAGTGAGATAACTGCTGACTGCAGTTGAGGGTGAATGCAGATAAACCTCTCCTGCTGTAGCTTGCTGCAGGATAAATGGCTTATTAGGGCATAGATGCAACAGTGTGAAATGTGGGCTTGCTGGAGTTCATATGGTTGTCTGAGCGAGATAACATGGAAAAGGGAGTTGTAGCAGTTTCTTCCTGTCTCTTCTACTTGTTAAGCCACAAACTTTGAAGAGGGCTCAAAAAATCCAAAAGGGGACATGGTCATTGAGCTGTCCCTGTTGGGAAAATCTCAGTGTGTTGAGGAGATAGCTTTTCATATATTACAGAGAACCTTTGTCCTGCTGCTTCTCCCCCAAGACTGCAAACATCAAGTAAGTGCTTCAATATAAAATGGAGTCCTTTGCCTCCCATTGAGCCCAGTGTTCTTCCAGTATTGTGCATGTCCTTTGCCTTCAGTGTGCTTTATCTGGACTGCCTGAGTATTTTTATGGTGATGCTCTATTGCATTCTATTTTCCAGAAAATAACTATCAGATACTTTTCCCTATCTTTAAGTAGGTCAACCGTTAATCTAATTGATTAACTTTGTAGGTAGTCAATTAAATTGATTTAATCATCTATGAGGGGCATATTTACCCACTGTATTGGTGTAACTCACAGTGTAGTTTTATATAGAGGAGTTGTGAAAAGCTTTGCTGGACAGAACCTCAAGAGGAAAACCCAAAACCTGATAGGGGAGACATTGCAAAAAGCAGTTGAACACTAAAATGTCTTTTAAAAAGAAGTTCAAAGATGTTTTTGCCTCAAATTTCAGACTGTCAGCTCATGGGTGTCTTCAGTGAATGGTGAAAGTTCAAGGGTGTTACAAGGCAGTACATTGCTGGAAAGAAACCCATGGAATGCCCCTCTGTTTTGACAAAGGGGTCACTGAAAGATAGTATTTTTAAAGATTGGTTCCTTCAGGGAGTTCAGCAGCCACTGCACTTTCATGCTGGAAGCAGTAACAGCTTGTTCATGTTGTTGAGGAATGGACCATCATTCAAAAGCTGCCATGAATTATCCATGGAAAACGGCCCTTACATAGGAGCCCCTTGGTGGTTGGTTAGTATAATTAATATAAGCATCTTGCTGCAGCTTTACATTTTGGTTTAGCAACTTCTCAATTTGAGAAGAGTCTTGGGACTGCCTAGATTTCAATTATCTCCCTGATGTTGGAGGTGGGGTTTTAACTTGATGTTAATTACATTCCTCAAGGGAAATGCAGACAGCAGGCAATGGTTAGGGTTGTGCAGACAGCATAGCTCACACCAAACCTCTGAACCTACAGCAGATGTACAATTTTGGAGTTAAAAAGTGCTATGCTACTTGCTTTTTTTTTTTAGAAAGCCTGTTTTTTTAAGGTGGCCTTTGTGGGATGCAGCAAATATGGAGTGTTACCAGGCTTGTATTCAAATCATGTTTTCCACTATTTTTTTCAAATTTCTTTTTGTGAGTCTTACTAAATACTTGATTAAAAGAATTCCAGTACAGGAGAACGTGAAACATGAACTGAATGTGCTGTAAACACTGAAAAGCTAGAAGACAGCTCAGTTTCTTTACTTGTAGTACCTTTTTACTGTTGATGTTGGTTGTGCTGCTGTCATGGTAGACAGGTAAGCCTTTGCTGTAAAAATGGTGGATTAAGCAAGGTTGGGCCTTCAGTTCAGTGCTCTCCCTTTGGGTAGATGCAGCATGCAGGAAATCCCTTGGGAAACATCTCGGGCATTGCCGTCCAAAAAGAATCGTGTTGGCTTTGGAGAAGGACGAGCTAGAAGATGGAAGGGAATGTGAGAACAGAGCAAACAGAAACCTTTCTTCTAATAAGCAGAGGCAGCAGCTTCAGCCAGACCCATGGTCACAGATGAAATTGTGAGGGTCATCTTGAACTCCATAGCGCTCCCAGTCTCACAGGGCTCATTTGTCCAGCATATCCCAGTTTCTATTTAATGATCCTGTGAATTGCTGCTATTTTCTCTTCTTGGGAAAGAAGTGATGCTGGGCTGATGACCTGGAGGATACAAACACCCTTGGTACTGCTGTGAGGGGAGGCACAGAGGGGTGGCTGCATGGGGCTACTCTTTCATAGTGGGGAGGTTGTAAGGGTGGAAAAAGGGAGGCAAGCAGTGCTTGGCAGTTGTGAGTTAATTCAAAGAATGCTTGGATTTTGTTTTTCCCATTTGTCTGATAACACAGCCTCCTCCCAGTTTTCCCACACAATTTCACAATTAAAAACGTTTCAGCACTGGCTTCTTTATGCACTTCTGCAGTTTCTGGAGGCAGATGTGCTGAATTCTGTTGCTGGTTTTTTTGCTTTAACATGGCCCATGGTCCTTTATGCTGAATAGGTCTTCAGTATTCAAAACATGGGGAACTGGGATAAGGCTCAGCTCTCTTTATATGAACAGCAAAGCATATACCCTTCTGAGCAACATCTTTGTTCTGTAAATGCCTTTGCTCCCACAACCTGTTAGAATATGGGTGGATATTGATACCTTTTTATAGATGGAGCAAGTCAGCTTAGTGTGCTGGCTTTATGGCTGTTCTTCTGAGAGGGGAAATTGATTAGTGTTACCATGACCAGGCTTTCATGCAAAGCTTCCATTTGCAAAACTCTTTCTCACTTGTTTTATCAGCTGCACCAGATCTTATTTAAACCCAAAGAGTAGCCAGCTCTATTAGCTTAATGGTTTAATACTATCTTCTCCATAAAGTAGAAGCAACAGGTTATTTAAAACATGAAGGTCAGATTGGTCTGGTGTTTTCCAGTGAGATTATGTAAACACATTATTATTACTATTAAAACTCTCAAATGTGGGAGATGCACCTAGCACAGGACGTTTTTTGTGTGTTCCTCTATGCTTCCTGAAGTTCTCTTGCAAAGTATACTGTAAGGAGATTTTTTGTCTTTACTTTAAAACTTGATATTAACACCAGAGTATTTCTTCTGGCTCTTTTAAAATGGTATTCTTAATGCAAATTTTCCACTACAAGTTTAGGCTCAGGTAAAAAATGAAAATATTTTCCTGTGAGAAATCCCGTCCTCCTTCTGCAAGAGGGCTGCAGTATAAAACAAAAATTAAAATGAATGCTAGATAGTCAGTCCATCCCTGGTTTTTGGCTATCAAAGCTAATAGCTGCAGAAAACATATTGTTTAAAAGATATTTAGTTCTGCTAGAGTATTGCTTACAATTTAAAGTCGTGAGGTTTTTTGTTGGTGAAAGGACAGATAACTGTGTAATATAATTTCTGCATTGTGGGAAAACTAGACTGTGTTAAAAGTACAGATAGATGTTTATGAACATTTAGGGCCATTTGCTGTAAAACTCTGAAAGGATCCCTAAATATTTAGGGCAGCCTTTTTCCTGAGACAGTAATACATAGGTGCCTTCTGTAGGAAGTGAGGAAAAGGGCAATATTTACATACAGAAAGGAGGCAGATGCTCATCTACTGGAATCTCAGCACTGCAGAAAAGGTACCATTTACAATCTGTTGTAAACTCTGGTGTTCAAAGGGCAGCAATAAGACTCCCACTCAGCACTGAAGCTCAAGCAAGTCTTTCTACAAATCTGTCCCTTTGCTTAGTTGTTGTTAATTGGTTTGGTAATTGTTGTGACAGCTTTCTGTGGAAGCAGCAAGCCACTGCATTCTGGAAACAGCTTGGTAAATTCTTGTCATTTTAACTGGCTGGCTTTAATATTACCAGTCCACAAAGAAAGGGTGGGGAAAATAGATTTTGGTTTTACTCTGAGAAGGTGGGGACAGGCAACTGTGAATTTTATCAATCCAAGCAAATCACATGCTGCACAAGCAGGTTCGAAATTCATAGCCCTCGTCAAAAATAATTCTTACGAGTCACAAAAATTAAGACTTTCGTGTGTGTGTGAGAGAGAGAGAGAGAGAGAGAGAGAGAGAGAGTAATCATGGAAAACTGCACCACCCTTGGAGGAAGGAAACAGATGGCAGGAAGAGCTTCCAGATACTTGACAGGCTGCAACAGACTTAAATGCAGGCAGTGATAAATGGGCATGAGATTGGGTTTTGCTGTAGCTATTGTTGTTTAGTCTTGGAAAAATGCCTGATGTGCTCTATGTTAGCAGTACCAAAGTTTTATGTTCTCTGCTTTGGTGGTCCTTTGTTTAGATGCTGTGGCCACTGGGGTGCTATGAATGGGAATGAAGATCCAGGCATCTCTATGAAAAATGAAGTTTCTACATAGCAGTAATAGCAGGACTTAATGTTGAGTAACAGCAAGGGAGAAGTGAAACCGAATTTAATTCCTGCATCTGGGTTATTCCAGTCTCTCTGGCAGAAGTGGCCATGTGAACCTAATAACGAAAAAAAGAAGTTTTTGTATGCGTTTGAATGATTCATTCCTCTACCATCCTCAAGTGCAAAGTTATGGATGCTTTGATTTCTTATCTTGGGAGCTTTATCAGTGACAGAAATGGGTAGCAGTTGATATTTTATACTTTGTGCAGACTGCTGGGATCACTGGGGAGCAGCCTGCTGTGCAGCCAGGGTCTGTCATGTAAGTGCAGTGCCTGATTTCATGTTATTGATTATAACAGATAATAGACCAGTGTATACTGAGGAAATCTTGTGGCTTCTTATAGGAGCTTCCATTGGGGACCTCTGTGAGGCTGTTTGGACCCGAGTGGGTAAACACAGCACCTCCTCCTTTTAGGTAGGCTAGAGCACAGCTGATTTTCCTTCCCAGGTTCAGCCTGCAATTGTGCAAGAAGACAACTATGCTGCAATAAAGCTAAAACCATCAAGCCTCGGCATGAGGGTAAAACTCCACAGGGCTATTTAGGCATGTGACTTCTCATTGCTTAAATCCTCTAATACTTAACAGAAGTTTCCTCCAACGAGTTTGCAAAGTGGTTTTATAGGGCAGTTTAGCCTTTTTACCCTGCATGCTCTTTTCCCCTCCACTAAACTGTCTTGTGGCCTGTCAGACCTGTGTGAGTTTGTTTTCAGCCGTGAGGTGAAGTGTAATGTTACTCAAACTCAGCTCGAGAAGGAGCTGCTTTATTTCCAGGCAAGGCGGAGCGTGGGCAGGGAGCTGTGCAAGCTGTGTACGTGACTGAGGACAGCTAAGTAAGCAGGTACTTAACATGAGCAAGCAGTTGAAGGAATGCAGGCTGGGACAGATGGCTTTGGGGCAATCTAAGGAACAGGGAAGGCAATTAAGTTGAAAAGTGTCTGCCTGGGCTCAGGAGCCTGTGTGTTCTTACAGCCCGGGTTTTCATTGCTATCTGGATGGCTTCTCAGTGATGGTGCAGTGCTGCCTGAAGCAATGGGCTGCAAATCCACCACATAGCTGTGTGAGCCAGAGCTTCTCAGCTGGTAGCATTCGGGCTGAGGCAAAGCCAGGGTATGTATAAAGTTCTGAAAGTTAGCTCTAAAAAATATGGCCAGAAAGAACTGAAGCCAGTCTGTTTTGTACTGACTGTTAGAATGAAAACATCTGGGTGAGATGCTGCTGGTACCACACTGAATACCCAGACCCTACTCTGCACAGGTACTGTAGAACTGCCCATAGGGAATGTCTTTGAGACCACCTGGTCCTGGACTTCTAAGGGCTCTCAGTGCTTCAGATAGTTAAGTGTGAATATGATGGCCTCCTTTGTGCAGGGAAAAAAAGCCCTAAGGAATTGCTCCTCTTTTGCAAAGTCTCAATTAAAGGAGAAAGTCAAATGTCTGTGTCCTCACTTGACTTGCTGATGTAATATTAGACTGGACTGTAGAAAGTATCTGATGGAGCAACTCTGATGATACCAATGATCTGCAACAGAGATAAGTTGCTATGTAGCATCTGATTGAAAAGGTCATGGAATAAGATCTGGTTATTTGTGATCTGCATTATTGCTTGCTTCTCTATTTGCAGTGGTCAGATTTAATGTTAGTCTGAAGTGATCGTATTGTGTAGCAAAATAACTTCAAAAAATTAGCTGTTCTATTTGGCTTGCTCTTAAAGCAGCCCTTTCTAGCAATGGTTTACTTCAGCCTGAGCTTGCTGTTTTGCATGGTTTTTTTGAACTTTAGCGACAATGCTTCAAGATAGAGGTGCTTTTGTAATGGGTGCTTTAGTTCTATTGGCTTGTCTTAGGTAACTCAGAGCGCTCCCTGCAGAGAAGGCTCCCTTCTGCCTGTGCCTGCATCAGCAAATGGAGATGCTACTGGCAGCAGTTCACTGGGAACTGAAGACTACAGAATGCCTTTTGTTGGGAGGAAAATACTAAGGATGCCTGGTTTGCTTTATATTAATTTTTTGATAGTTGGATTACTCTTTTTATTAATGTCTTGACAGTTATTTACTTCTTCCAAACAAGGGAAAAAAGTAACTGGATATTGTGAAACAGGCCTATATGTATTGCATATTATCTCCAGTCCAGTCTTCTGCTGGCCTGGAATAGCGGAAGAAGTAGGGATGTCCTTAAATTTTCCTTCATGGGCAATAAAGATGGCAAATAACATATTTAGTCACACCAGGATTATGGTTAATCCTGTAGGACACATCAAAAGATATCTCTGTCATTGAAGTTGCATACCCAGGTTTTTGCCTGCAAGGCTTGTCCACTCATGGAGTCTGTGATCTCCTGGCATCATATTTACTAGGAAAAGCTACCTCCAGGAGCTGCCAGTCTGCCTGGTGTGAAACAATTAAAAAACTGAAAAGATCTGGCGAGTGTCTCCCTGGTGAGTCACTGGGCAGAGGGAAGCAGGGCTCTGCATCATCGTCCCCAGCCTTGCCAGGTGCTTCACTGCCTACCTGAGGGTACAGACACTTAATTTTTAAGAAGTGAAACTGTTCATTTGTGATCCAGACACAAAACTGCCGTCACTTACGCAAAAATGGAATTCCTGCCTGGTTTTGTTTTGTCTCCTTTGGTGTTTGTATTGGCTTGGCATTTTCATTTTTTGTATCCAGTGTCAGTATTTGTTTCTGGGAAGAAAGTTTTGCTTAAACTTTAATTCCTGCAATTTGTTTGTTTAAACTTGTTGGCAACTTTGAAATGCTGCAGTCTGCTCCATATGCTAGTATCAGCGTTGCTATTAGTGACTGCCTTCCAAAGAAAAAAGCAGAAATTAGACAGGGAATGTTTTTTATGAAATACTTGGGAGTATTCTCAGTTATAATAATATTTGGGAATATTTTTGAGCTATTTTGTGGCTAGTTTTTAATAAATGTAGGGTTACTTTGTGGCTGGTATTTGCTGAAGATTGCACAGAGCTGAACCCAGTGAAAGTTTTTTTCACCCCGCAGACTTGCAGGGTATATGGTGGAAATAGTCCATATATATAATATATATGTAATCATGATAAGAGTATGGATATGATAGACTACAGCTGACTTGAGCGCAGCAAAAGCTGTGAGGACAGACAGATGTGTTTGTATATGACAGATGAACAGTGAGTTCAATAGAGAAAAGTCATGATGGTGTATGTTGTGGCTTACCAGGTTAGCTGTGACAGCTGGGCAGGTTGGCCAACCTGAGACTGTAGCTGATGTTTCAATAGCTCAGTGTAGTCAGGCTGTGAAGGCTGAAATAGCATAAGCCTGTTGAAAGGAAAGAAGTCAAAAACCAGAATGCAAGCAATGATTTCAGGAGTCATTGGTAAAACCAGACTAATGGAAGGAAAGCCAAGTCTGAACAAAGCAACAGGAGATGTATATCAGATAGGGAGATATTAGCATTACCAGAACCCAAACTTAGTTCCGAGTATCAGTGCTCAGATGGATGGGAAGAGCCGTCTTTGCTGCTTTCAGAAGGAAATTAAGGATCAGGAGAAAGAGTTGAGAAGCAGAAAGCAGCCTTATGCTTTCTGTCAGCTATGGCTGACAGACCCATAGTTGGGTCTGTCAGTTGGGTGGGTGGCTGTGTCTCAGGGATCAGGAAGTGGGGCTAGGGGGGACTTTGTGACCTTTTTTCAGCTATGGTTCTCTTAAAGTAATGCCTGAACCTCATTAGAAAATGGAAGTGATTCAATATGTTAGACAGGGAAAAAGACTGAAGAGCTAATTTGAGTCATCCACATGAAGTTGTTTATTTTATGTTTAAATTTGAGAATGCTGAAAACACAGATACTTTATTCAGTGGTTGAGGATGCTTCACTCCAGCTGATCACAACAAAAGTATTTCAGTGGGAGTTTGGTCCCTCAGGAGGAAGCTGAGCAGAGTGCAGAGAGCAAAAAGCCTGGGGGATGGAGCCATGTATGACTCCTGGAAACAGCTGGAGTGGGAAGGATGAGGAGAAAAATGGGAGAAGACTAAACCACAAGAAACAAATGAACAGTTAATTAAAAGAAGGAGGATGGCTTCTTGTTCTGAAGACAGCTGGCAGGCTGGGGAAGAAGGGAATGGATTGCTGAATGTTGTCCAGAGAAGGTAATTATTTCTGGCTTTGAGTTCTGGCTCTGATTCATATAATATTTAAGGAATACATCTATATTTTTCATGATAAGCAGCCTGAAAGCAAATGCTGGAAATTTTCCATCTGTGGAGAAACTTCTTTGCTGTGGATGTATACCATGAAAGTGAGTGGGACTGAAGCAAAGTCCATGAAAAAAATTCCTCTTTTTATGGGAGTAAGAGGTGAATGCTCTGGACCAGCTGAAATACGCAGTTAGAAAAAGTGCTTAACTGCTGAATTCCTTTCCTAAAAAATTAAGTAACATATGCAGATTTTTCAATACCAAAGTCAGTGTACAAATTAAAAAAAGGTGTTGGAGGAAGGCAGAACAGGGTGTATTTTGAAAGTTAGGGTTTAGATGCAAGAAAAGAGCAATCATACTTTATGTTGGATTGGCCTACTATTATAATATTATAATAAATTATTATAATAAATTTGGATGGTTGACCTTGCTGTATTTCATTTTGCCTTCATCTGGGTTTACTCCGTGATCTCAAGAGCAATCACTGGATGTATCCCTCTGTAGTCCTAAGTAGATATGTTAACTTTTGCACCTATTCAGAGAGCATGTGTATTTTGAGGAGGTTTTTGAAAACACAGTCTCTTTATCTTATCTGATCTCTTACTCAATTCAGATCAGAATTTCACATAGAAATTCCTGTAATGAGATCGCCTTGATTTGACTGCGAGGTTTTCGTGCCCAGAACATTTGGGCAGGCTGTTCAAATCTCAGATTTGGAAGCCTGAATGGGGATGAATTTATTGCTTTTCTTGGTACACTGGTAAATCTGACCCAGCTTGCGTCTGCTAAATGGAAGTAAGAAAGCAAGAATTCACAAAACAAACTCAGATATTTATTTACACTGTCATTTGGGAAGAACACCACTCTAACAAGCTACTTGAAGAAACCCAGATGAGAGGGGGAGAGTTGGGGTGGATGTCTTCAGACTGCACTGCACAGTGATCAGGACACACAAAGTCACGCACCACGGCGTCGTCGTTCCGGAGAACAAGGAGCAGCCTGGGCTTCCTGCACACTGGGGCTGCAGGAACAGCACCTGCATTGGGCTGCTGTACCTGCAGCTCTGAACACAGGCTCTGCTGTGCAGGGACACAGGGACTGTCAGCCCTGCAGTGCAGAAGTCTGAAATACCCCTCTGGAGGGCTGTGGTGGTGTAGTCGCTGCTCTGATCATGACCCTTAATGTCTGGAGATAATTTTGGCCCAGCTGTTATAAATCAGAAACTGTATTAGACTTTATTTCATCTCTCATGTAGTCAGTGATTAAATTTAACTTTCCTATATTAATAACTATCTGCGGGAGGCAGTTTTTAACCCTACTTTATTGGTTCAAAATAAAAACCTACATGCTTTAAATTGCATGTTGTGAACAACCTAGGTAACAGGTTACAGGATTGTGCAGCTTCCTACAGGGTGACACTTCCAAATCCTGAATATTAACACAGAAAATGGTTCCTGGGGACTATTCAGGATGTCTGAATGTACAGTAGATTTACAGTTTGTTGAAAATATATGGGAGCAGTGTCTCATATTTAAACATATATGTGTTTGTAGTGGGTTTCTGTGATTGATTCTTTAGGATGCAGTCATCTTCTGCTAACCTTAAATACAGCATTTGAAACACCCACCCCCCCGCCACAATATTTATCTTCTGTCAAGTGTGACTGTCAGTTGGATTTTGTATATTAAACTGGTTTGTGCCCATTTTTAAGTTAGGGGTTTGGATATGTATCTATAATCTCATCTAGGGAACAGTTCTTAGCTATATTTTGTGTGGAGCTTCTCAGAAGAGCAGGGATAAAGTTGTGGTGGTACTTGCAGGTTGTGCAGAAAGCCCCTCTAAATCATTTATCTTTGAAGGTGCCACAAGTGAAATGTGAAGGTGTTGGAAGCTACCCAGGAAAGCACAGCATAGAAGATAAAAAGAGGATATAAAGCCTTTCACTGGAGGCTTCTGGCTTTTAATGTCTTTGTGCATGGGAGAGAAGTCATTTGAAGACTCCACCCAAAGGATGAGTGTCAGCAGCAAGGGAGGGGGACATTCAAGGGGCCACTGGAGATAAGCTGCCACCACTCCCCCACCCTTTCTCAGTCTGAGCTTACTATTCCAGGTTATGATGGAAGAAACCATGGTGGGAGAGAATTCTGCTTTTGCTGCATGGTGTGTGAAGAGAGGACTTTTCTGGGTCCCATCTCATGTTTTCTAAATTCTGTGTATAAAATCATCTTCATGTGAAGAAATCTCTCTCGTTCCTTAATAGCTTCAGGCGGGTTTTTGAACATTGAATTTCTGCTTACACCAGATTTAAATGTGTTGCATCAGATTGAGAAGCAGTTAGCATGTTATTGGCAGGGCAGCCTCTTTGCACATCAAATGGTTATAGAGGGTGGCAGATACTGTAGTTGGGAACTGTGTAATAGGAACAAAGTCTTGTCACACTGAGCTCTTGAGCTCTGACATCTGGGGAGGTCTGGATCCACACTGTGTGGGATGGAGCTGACTCCAGCAGGGAAGCTTAGCTTCCTCCCAGTCTTTGCCCTGACTTGCAGTGCTGCTACAGCAAAGCTTGGGGGCCCACACAGGACTGGGGGATGGTTTTTGTGTGTGTTTGTTAACTTCACTGCACAGTCACCTACTTGAAAGGAAAAGATAATTAAAGAAAAATAAATAGGGTGGGTAGGGAGTGGAGGAGACCTTTGGCTTTTCTGTGGCACTGGAATTGACAATTTTCATATTGTTTAGGCCTTGTTAAAAATGTTTTGTTCTGCCTTTGTTTTATATTGAATCCTCTGTGCTTGGTTAGCTTCTTTTCAAATTTAAAAAAAAACCTCCATACATGGATTGAAAGCTTTATCTGTTTATCTCCTCATTAAAAGGACTGTCTATGAAATGTGCTGACAGGGCTTTTACTCTCTTGCTTTCTATTCTCATCACATTTTCCATTGAAAGCCTCCTCTCTGCTATTTCTAGTTCCATAGTAAATGGGGCTTTCTGGTGGTGGAGGCTCTGGATGCTGTTCCTGGCTCCTCACAGGCAGAGTCCATTGCTGTGTGTGGGAAACCTCAAACCTGCAATTGAGGCAGCAGGGAGGCTGGTTTGGTGCATGGGTTTCATCCCCTGAAAGGCAATTCTAACAGCCTCGAGGGGTCCCAGTATCAAACATGGTGGGAAGCACATCACAGTCATCTTCCAGCTGGACATTTAAGCAGGAGGCCCCATTCTGAGAAGTGTGTGTGAAGTGAGCTGCTGAAGCCTCAGTGGAAGCTGAGCTTCTCAGGAAATGGTGTCAGGACTTCTGGAGCCACTTTAAGAAATTTTTGAACAATTTCCTTGAGGGGAAAAAAAGTAGGTACGGCAAGCATTATACCATTTGAACCACATAGAGATTTCTAGTGGCTGAGTATCCTTGCAGCCAGAGCAAGTTCTGGTTACAGAAGAAATTGTGTTGAACAGCTTTTGTTATAAGCTGTATTTTTACTAATGTAATTGAAATTCTCACAATAACCAGTGATAAAAATGGTGATTATTACCCCAGATGTGATAATGTAAGATCTGGTCTTGACACTGGACCAGTCATCTCCAGCCTTTGCTGATCCTCACCATTGATATTGGTCATCCATTTGTTGTTTGCTCTGCTTTACCTGTAACTTTGGTTGCATGTGAACACTTTTTGAGAGCTTGGTAGTTTGTGAATGAGGATATCATGCAAAATAAAAAATATATGCATTTGTATATATGTCTCTATATCTGAGAGTCTATTTTGTTTCCATTTGTAGATCAAGAAGTTACTAGATAAAACCAAGTAGTATACTGTGTGTTTCACTCCTATGCTGCGGCGTCCCTTGTTCTCAACTGTGAGAAAATAAGTTAAAAAGAATAAAAGAAAAAAATATTTTCATTGTAATAAACAGAATTGCAGAATTTTTGCCAAAGATGCATCACGGTGTTCATGTGCCAAGTCCTGGAAAAGACATAGTTGCCTGTGGGGTGAAAGCACAGTCATGGATGAGCAGAGTAAACACTTTGTTCTGGTTTTTGGACTGCTTTTGCCTGCTCATCCCTTGTAAAAAAAATCCTGTGCAGTAACATGAACTTTGTGACATGTCATATGTAGAGCAGACAGCTGCAGGCTCAATTAATTCACCCCTCTGATTTTTTTCATAGTATTTTTTTTTCCCAGGAGGCTGTAGTGACTTCCAAACCCTCACGGGTGAGTGGTGTTTATGGCTTGTTGACTTTGATTGAAGTGAAGTGCAGAGTGCTGTTCACAACGAGAGTGAGTTTGCATGTGAAAGTCTTCCCTGGATGTCTTTTCGGGTGGATGGCCTGAGCTGCTGGGTACCCACAGCTTCACTGGCATCCGTCTTGCCCAGAGCAAATGGAACTTTGAGTGCTGGGCACAGGAGGCCGAGCCTGCCTGGAATTAAAACGAGCCCTGGGAGGCAAAAGCAAGGAGCTGGCTGTTGAAGCAGAGGGGAAAGCAAAGCATGGCAGCCCAGTGTGCAGGTTTGAGCCATGTGTGCTGTGAACACACCGAGAAGTTGGCAGCTGCCTCTCCTCCCCTCCACCTGCCCGTGCAGTCCCCTGTGCCTGCTGTGGGTGAGCAGGAGGAGCAGCTCCCCAGTGCTCCCTGCCAGGGCACACACCTGTAACTCAAACACAGTGTCTGTGACAGCCCCTGGTGCTGTCTGACACAGGTGCCAGGTGTGAGAGAGGTGTGGATGAGGAACAGAGCTAACAGCAGAGCTGGGGGGAATTGCTGCAGAGCCCTCACCAGCTTCCAAATAAACATGCAGGAGGGGGCAGAGCATGGGGCAGCGTGGCATCTTTGATGAGAGGAAGTGGGAAGCCACCAGTTTCTGTCCATTTGTCTGCTTTAGAAACTTCCCTTGAATGTGCTTCATCCACACCCATGCTAGTGGATCTGCATAGTTTTTGTAGTCAAGAGGATTGTGTTATTTTTATTGTATTGTTTTGTTTGGGTATTTTTTTACAATAAAAAGTGATTAAAGAACAGGCTGTTCTAGACCAACTGACTGCTCCATTTTTTTAGTTAATAGATTAGATTTTGTCTAAAGCCCTGTTTCCCCTTCCCCAGCAGTAAAGCAGCATGATGCTGGATATGTGCCTGCTTCATGGTACCCTTTTTTAAGCTTCTGGCTTCTGACATAGGTGACTGTGGGATATTCTAGTGAAGCTGAAGTTATTAAAAAAAAAGGAATCTATTACATTTCAGGGATGTTTGGGCTTCACGCTTCAATAGTGCTAATTAGATATGTGACCCATTTTCATTCTGCTTTAGCTCCTGGGGATGGTGGAGCCTCATTATAAATAGAAGGACAGAGAATGCCCATGTTCCTTCCTCTAAATAGCTTCTTCAAAACATGCCCAAAGGGCTTTAGGGTGTTTTCTGTGTGGGCATTGGTTATGTTTTCTTTTTCTTTAAGTGAGGAAGTGGGACAAGGGGAGATTTCTCTCTCCAGAAATAAATAATTGAATATTTTTTTCTTTCATTTGGAAAACCTAGTGGCAAATCAAGGTCCTCTTGAATTCTAAGTTTGCCTTGTTTTTATTGACAAGGGAATAAACTTGGGTTTTTTTTTCAGAACAAAAATGTGTTTAATATTGCAGTAGCTTCCCATTAACTGGTATTTTTAGCTCACAAAATCTGTGCAGCTCGTGTCTCCGTGGCATGCCCTGAGTGGCTTGCTGGGTGCTGACGAAAGGTAGCAGTCATAAGAGGTACTTGTTGAGAAACATCCTGACAAAGTGCACGGCGTGACGCAAAACTGAGGCTGGAAGGAGCAAACAGCCCATTCCAGAATCTGTCCTTGGAAAGCCCTCCTTTTCTGTGCTCTTCTCAGCAGGACTCAGTTGTTTACAGAAAATCTGTAGTGAAGAGACTGACCCCCAATGACTGAAAATGCTGAACTCTCTTCATAGTGAACCCTGGGTGAGACCTGGGGATAAGTATAAGTGCATTAAAAATAATATAAGTGAATAAAAGATAACAGAGCGTTGCCAGGCAACTGTCAAAGGAGCTGTGGCTCCTGCATCTCTGGGCTTTGCTGAAATGACCTCTTACATTTTGAGCATCTTGCCTGCCTGTGAATGAAATGATTGTTCTGAACTTTGCTGATACACCTCACAGGCAGCAGTTGAGCTTGAGTGCTGCTGTATTTACTGTTACAGTGCTGATGTTCCTGCCCTATTAAAAAAACAGTAATAACAATTAAAAAAAAAAAAGCTGAGCTGAATACAGCTCTTAGCAGAACAGCACTCATTTATCACTGAATATCACTGAACAAGTACATTTTTGTGATTCAGCTATGTCAGTGGGGTTAATCTGAAAGCAGGCAGAGAAGGAACTCTCCTGTCACTACAATGTTAATGACTACACTAAACAAAAATGTAAGCTGGGTTTTAGCTCTGAGTTTACTGGTCTGAAGACTCGTCCCTGAACTGTAACTTGGAGGCTTGCTGTTAAAACTGAGTCTACTAAAGAAGCAGGCTGTGTCAGAGGAATTTGAGGCAGGTTAGTGTAGCACTGGGATGGTTTTCTGGGCATTTTGCTGGGATCCTCCCAGAGGTCCTTTGGTGCAGAGGAATCCAGGACTGAGCTCTGCAGCTCCTTCCTTTGCATGATAGTTTGACGTGTGTGCAGCAGATGATGAAGTTAACCTTTTCTGTTTGCAGAGGAGGAGGGAAATAACCTTTTCAAAAGCTGTGTTTATCAGTATAAACATAACTTTTTACATTGTAAACATGAACAGCATGACTAGGTTTTGGGTGGCTGCTTTATTGCTTGTATCACATTCCCATTTGCAGTATGTTAGGTGCTGTCGTCTGTCTCCACCATGAGAAAACTGCAGTCTAAAAATTCCCAGTGTACATCCATCAGGATGAGAAAAATCACTCCTACAGGGAGTCTATGATGGAATCTTACAGTTATTTAAGCTTAATTCACTGTAGATATGTAGGACTAGACAGAGTGAGTAAAGGTTAATGCATTTATAAGGCTTTGAAGATCAGAAGAAAACTTGATTTAATTTCAAATTTGTGTTACATTGTGTGATGCCTCACTTCTGAGTATTTCTCAGAAGATGCTGGTGGCATGTTACATGGCTGTTTGCTTTGGTCATGGGTTATTTTGCAGTTTTTTATCACAAATCTCTTTCCACATATTTCTTCATCTTCACCACTTGTTTTTCTTAATTCTGCTGTTTTCATTTTTCTCCTGTTTATGTTATTTTCAGAAATTTTAGCTCAGTTGGCTCACTGTAGACTTTGAAAAGAAAACAAATTGTAACTGAAAATAAATTCTGAATATTTTCCCTTCATAGAAACATTGAATAGAAGCTAGGTACTGCCAGGGCAGAGCCTCCAGCCTTGGTGAACTAACAGCTGACTGTGTCCTGTTAATTAATGCTGTGCTGTGCAAATGTACAGTACTCCACAGCTGTTGATAAGCAAGCTTTTCCTTGCAAAAAAAATGGTCATGAGTTGGTGATTTGGCTGAATGTTTAGAGTGCATATACCCAAACCCAGCTCACTCCCCAGGGAGGCATCCGAGATACGGCGCTGCGGTGGAGGTTGTGTTGCCTGCGCGCTCCGAGAGGAATGCGGCTCCGTGCCGGGCCCGACGTGCCACGCTGGTGCTTTGCATTCCACTGGAGATAGCACCCAGGACTTTCTCTTGAGAAGAAAACCAGAAAACACCTGTTACTGTTGGCAGCTGGTGGCTCAACAGCAAACAGACAGACAGACGGAGCAGGGCTCCTGCATTCCTGCCTATCGAGTGCATAGGCTTGGAAAGTCCTGCCAGGGAATAAAGAAATGGTGTGTTAAAGAAAAAACGAGTGGTGTTTTATGAGTCTAAATGGATTAGACTCGCTGTGGATCTGTTATCTAAGAATTTTCAAGGAAGCTGATGTGCACACATCCCAGAGGTGGTTTTTTTTTTTCCCTTTAAATTAACTCACCAACTAAATACATGGAAATGGTGAATGTATAATTGATCAAAGCTTTATTCTTTGGTGGAGCTGAAGTATAAGCAGATAAGGAAAGGGTTTTTATGAAATTATGGGTAAGTATGCAGAATTTTGCTCTAAAGATCAGAAGGTCCAGATATGTTCTCAGACATAAAGACAAGTTACAAAAAAACTCCAAACTAATTAATTTATGTGTTTTGTCTTTAAAAATAGTATTTCAGGCTTCATGAAACAATTCTCAAATCTGGATTGGACACAACAGTAAATACCTGTAAATAGCATGTTCCCTTGCATGCACTGCATTTTACAACCAGGCATGCAGGGAAGGGATGCAGAATTAAGAGCATCTTAACCAGGTTTCGTTGTTCCACTGGTTGAAAAAGAGCTGAGGGACAACGATAAACACCTGGGGAAGCTACTGGTGCATGCTAGCAAGTGTTTGTTTTTGAAGACTTGGTGTTTTTACAGAAGCAGCATTTGAAGAGGTTGATCTGTAGAAGACGCTTTGTTCCGCTGTCTGGCTCCATGGCTGGATGCTTTCCCCAGCATGGGGATCATGATGTGCCTGTAATTGCAGTTAAATGAACATGGCTGGCTCTCAGGCAAATGAAACCTAATTTGTCACAGCTGTCAGAATGATCATGTCATGTTTGTTGCCTTCAGGAGCAGTTTTAGGCTGCAAATCCTGTTAAGGTCACAGCTTTTTCTTGTTAAATATTGCACAGCATGTTTGCTGACCCTAGGATTTATCTTGGTGGATATTTTTAAAGGCAAACACACAAGTTCTGTCTCTTACATAAGCTGAGGTTGAACTTCTGTGAACCTTAGTCATGTGGGCTAGAGCTTGTTAATTTGGTGGTCTTCAAGGAGTTGAGCATAGCAGTAATTTGAGGGTTTGCATAGAGCAGTTGAGAGATTTGCTCATGGATTGTATCACCAAGATTTTGGAAATCATGTTTCAGCTTAGCTTTTAAGGAGCAGTCTTCCGAGGATTGAACACATAGTTACACTGCACATCAGCAGCAGCAGACAAAAGCAGCACAGCATTTGTGCCAGCAGGAGATACAGTAGAATAAATGTAAGAGTCTATTCTTAATATCTCAGAAAAACAAAGTGTAGGCTTTTTGAAATCCCCCTTAGTCATAATTTCAGTATTTTTTATGCTTTTGTTTCTAGATTAACAGATTGGGTCTAAATTGAATAGAGCAAATCCTGTTCTGTAAAACAAACAAATGCTAATTTTTGGATGTCAAGCCTGAGGGAGCAGAGTGTTTTACTGCTCTATTATTCTTCTAAAAAATGCAAACAAGGTTTAATATAATTATTTGGATCCCTAAAATACCTGAGGCTAATTTCTCCTTCCTCTGTACTGGTGGCTGTAGTAGAACTTCAGAGGGAGAGGTGAAGGGTCTGTGCCTGTAGATTGTTAGAGTGCAAGGCTGGAAAATATCAGCAGTGTTCATGGAGCTACCCAGAGTGGGAAGAGCTGAGCTTTTAACAGAGAGATCATGGCCGACACATTGCTCTTGATGCAACACTGGCTGCCCCTTGTTTTGGTCACTGCTGAGTCTTGGGGACATGGCCAGATGTCCCCTCGGGCTGCAGCTGCCCCTCTGTGTGCACCTGCCCCAGCCTGTCGGGGAGGACATTGGGGCACAGCTGTCTGCATCTGCCATCAGCTGGTGTCCCAGAGGGATGTCTGCAGGACCATCCTCCTCCTCCTCCACCCTTCTGCCTGTGTAGCAGTGCCCAGCCCTGGGCTTTCCATCTTCCCAGCTATGCTGGGGCTGGGGAGGGAGAGCAAAGCTGGCTGGGGGAGGACCAGTGCTGTGTGCAAGGGAGGGGGTAGGAAAGCAACTGCTGACCCTGAAAAACTGCTCTTGAAATGAGTCTGCCTTCTTCCAGGCTTTCTGCCTCTCCTCCCCTCCCATGGCAGGAGTGCCCATGGCAGGAGTGCCACGGCTCACAGGATTTCCCTTCATTGCTGAGGAGCCTCAAACTGGCTCTGCTGCTGCCTTTACCTATGTTGTATATACTTGGAAATGTAGGGATGGAGTGTGCCAGAAGACTAAATGAGGGAAGATGGAGCAGAACTGGTAAAAATAATCTCACAGAGCTGCCTTGTTACTGAAGTTTAGGCCACATCTGGCTGCTGGATCATCAGCAGAAGGTGAACAGCCTCACCCTCAAAATTTTATTTGCGTATATTTTATCTCCTGTTCCTTTTTCAAAATACAGATTGGCATTCAAGTATCCATCCCTTCCATGACAAGAAACTGCAGTCCCTGATGCTCAATGCTTAAAAAAAAAAGCTTCAATCTTTTGTAATAGTTACATGACAGTTTAACAGTTAACAGAAGAAAAACAAAGAGTTATGCATCTGCTTTTTTAGATTGTGAGGACATGACATTGCAGATAAACATTATAAGCTTTAGCTTAATGATTTATTGAAACTCATTTTTTTCATTTTATTGTAGCTTTCAGTCTCTTACTATGTAGCTGTGTGGTTTCCCCAGAGAAGGGAAGACTAGCTCAGAGATATAAATCTCTGTTAATGATTTTAAATAGCTATCTATCTGTATATAATACAATTTTTTTCTTCTTTCACCCTGGGCATTCAGTCATGGGATTAGGAGAGGATAATCAATAATCCTAAACGCACAGCAGAGCCGCTGTTGGTGGTGAGGGCCCAGAGCTGCTGCAAAATCCTGTCACTGCCTTCCAGCCTCTCACTGAGGCCTCTCTCCCTGCTGAGCATCCTGAGATTTCCTGCAGAAATGGTCTCTCCAAGACCTTCAGCCTGCACTGCTTGCCAGAAGAGATCACTGTTTTCCCAGACAGCTCATGTGAGCTGGTCACCTTAAGTCTCTTGTAGAACAGGAGAAATTAAGAGCTGTGCTGTAGCTTGTTTGGAACACTGTGGGGTTCCATTAAGTTTTGTTTGTCCTCAGCAAACGAAGGTTGAGTGAGGTTTGTACAAATAGAGGAACCTGTTGTGAAATAGTAGATACTGTGGGCATCTCTACTAAGGAACATGCAGTGAATGTGAACAGACCCCTGGGCATTAGCCAGGACGTTTCTCATCTCCTGTAGTTTGTGTCTGAGCCAGCCCTGGAGGGACCCTTTTCATCATGGAAAAAATATGTAGACCTTGGAACTAACATTTCCATCTATTTGTTTCCCCAGTGATCCCAGGCAAGTTCCTGCAATTGGGATGCAGTACCAGCAAATACCAGGTGTGTTTAAAAGGGCAGGATTATTATGACTTCATATATTTTCTTTTGTTTTATTCACATTAATGATGTATCAGGAAAATAGTGATTTAAGAGATGATGTGTGGCTGCAGGGCCATTCAGCTGTACTTTAACTTGGAGCACACTGGTTGTGACTGAATATTACTTCACCTTCAAAGCACTCCAAAGGCTTGTGCAAATAAATTTGTTTACTATCCTTTTTGCACTGGAGACTTGCTCCCTGCAGAGAAGCCAGCACCAAAGTTAGTGTCAGATGGAAGTGTCTGCTTTGTGAACTGAAGGTGTCAATATCATTTTAGGTCAAATGATGTGGTGGTGTTGATTCAGATGAGCAATACAGAGGCTTGTGGACCACAGCAAACAAGCCTGGGTTACTGCCTATGTTTAGCCTTGAAAGCCAGGTTGTACAATAGGATGTGGGGTAGTGATTATGGGACCTCCTTAGAAGGTCACTGTCCCCTGTACTGAATATAGAGCACCAGAGGCTCATATGTGCTCTGTAAGATATGAAGATCTTCTGTAGCCTTGAGAGGTGGTGATCCTGCCATGCAGAGGAGTCTGGTTGTGATGGCAGATGTGTAGTCATTTTATGTGGAAAACAGGAGGAAGAACAGACCTGCCATTGGTGGCTTTGTGCTCTGAAGGCTCTTGGTTCTTCTCTTTCGCTTCCCCTTTTGTTCCGTGTTTGTTTCCTTTGATCATTTAGCACCAGTGGTAACAGTCCTGCCCTTCATGGCATCATCTCTGTGGGTTTCTTGGATGGCCCTTTTGGCACACGTGCAAGCAGGGCTGCCTGGAACAGCCCATGTTCCCCTCCAAGGTGCCTTGTCCAGTAGCATTTGCAGGCTGACTGTAACAGCAACACCAGCATCCATTTCTGTAATACCTTGATTTTTCAGGGTTCAGATCACAGGTTCCAAATAAAAAGGAGTCTGTCCTTTGAGGTAAAATTACCTGCTGTTAGTGTTCCCATGGTCATTGACTAACTCACCTGAGCTTACTGGTCACAGTACAGCAGTCCCAGCCTGGCGAATTAGTCAGCAACCTAACATCTCAGCAGCTTGTAGACACTACAGGACTTCTCCATTGTTTTCCACCAGGTTTTGGCTTAACACAAGTGAATTGGGAAGGGCTAGAAGTAAACCACTGCAGGTGAAACTCCTCATGATATGTTACTGTGCCAAGTGAACTTTTATCATTGATTTAAAGGCAGATATAGCAAATAGGGCACCATTAGGATTCATGGTGCTGTTACAGTGTGAGACCTAATAAATCTTATGTGTGCCTTGTACTTAGTTCATGTAGTTATTCTGACCACTGGGATTTATTCTTAGCCCTGCTTTTTTTTCAGGAATTGCTCTTCCTTCATCAAATTGGAGCAGACTGTCTGCTGTGTCAGACTCAATTTTCTCAACTAGGCACAGATAGAGATGGGAAATGCCTTGGAAAATGAGAGCGAGGGCAGAGCCAGTTTGGAAGTTGGAAAGGGCCAGTTCTGATCTCCTTTTACTTGTGGTGTCATTTCTCTTCTTGAACCACTTTTTACTTTCTGAGTTAATGCCCATTTGTCATTTTCAGAAAGTCAATAAATACCCCTGGCAAGAAGACCTGTCCACCTCCTACTTCATCTGTCCATAACTCCATATTTAACTCTTGTATGAATCTGCCTGTGTTGTTTTACATATTGAAGTCTAAGGAATATGAGTACTTAAACCATTTACATAAGGTAAATTAATGTTTTTCTTAGTTTCTGTGCTTTTGAGTTTGTAGTGGTTGTTTGTACTCAGGGACCCATGTTCACAAATCTAAATCCAGGAGCAGGAACAAATTAGGAGTAACTGGAGGAGGATGTGTTGGAGTGAACACTGTGCTGCGTTTTGTCTGTCGCTGAAATGTCAGTAACAGGTTGTTACTGACTTGAAAAAAAAATGCATAGCTCCTGAGAATGGAGAGAAGTACTAATAAACCAACCCTTCCTACAAAACCTTGTTTTACATGTTCTCTACTGTCTTTTCACTTGAGAGGCACCATATGAGTTTTGCTGCCATGGCTCAGTTTTATATCAGGAGAACCCAGAAGGAGCTGCACTGCCTGGTGATTCCTAGCCCTCCTCTGACCTGACTTTTGTTTTTGAGCTCATAGTTATATCTTTTTAACTTCTTGTAATGATCTCTCTATTTTGTTTTGATGGTGATGCAATCCATCCAAGATGCAATCCATCTGAGTGATGCTGAGTTCTGTGAAACTGGTGGCTGGCATTCCCTATGCTGACTTTTTGTGGAAGTGGTTTAGAGGGTAGCAGGGTTAAATCCAGCTGGTACAACAGGAGCTCTTCCATCTGCTCTGCTCTGGTGTGCAACTGCACAGTAACAAGCCTGATCAAGCTGGTGGTGTGTTTAAGTTAAGGCACTTGCTGACTCATTAGCAGAAGTACAGTGGTGAGGAAATCCTCTGCCTGCCAACTGACCGTGTACTGTTACAGTCACTGTGGCAACACGGTGGTGCTGCCTGTCAGGGATACCCATGCCCTGCCCTATTTTTTTTTTTTCTTTTTAACTTAAAAAAAAAAATTAAAAGCCCTGAAATGGGAAGGAGGAAATGTTGCAAAGCTGATTAAGGCTCCTCAATGGAGTGGAAAGTGGTCTGTGGAAAGTAGTTTTGGGGTGCAGATTCCCCGTGTTTCATCCTTCTCTGCCTTTCTTCCATGAACCGCCCAGAAGTTTGGACAAGCCCCTCCATGTTGACATAGACTAAATGATTTTTCTCAATTTCTTCTCCACTGTCTCCTGTGCTAATTACTGCTCTGCAAATCTACTCTCTGGGCTGATTTCTAAATTCATCCAGGAGGCTGAGCAGCTCAGAGGATCTGCTGTAAACATGACTTATCCGGCAGGCAGTAAAGCTGCTCTCAAGCCCTCCAAGGAGAATTAAGCCTGTCTGTTGGGCAGCTGGTTTTATCAGTCTGTGTTGCAGATTAAAACATGTTTCAATGTCTTTTCTGTCAAATCAGGAAGAAAAAAAAAATGTTCTTGTTACCAGGTCCCTGGCTGCATGTTAATAGAGAACTAATTGACCAAATGTCAATCACTTGTGCTCTTGAAGGGAAGGACCATCTCCCCTGTGCTGAGCATACATGAGCACAACCTGTGCCTGTTCTCAGGCTGATGGTGATTTTTATGTTTTACCCACTAGAGACAGGAGCTGCTGAAGCTGCAGTGTGCCCAGACTGCCAGGCCAAGGATATATCTGTTCCCATGCTCCTAGGACACGGGATGTGGTGTAGAGATTGCACTGCTTTTGAAATGGGAAGGTTTAGGGCTTCTCCTAGCCTAGCTGTCAAACATACGCTTTATTCAGACTTTTTCCCCTTTAAAGCCTCACTTGTGATGCTTGTGGCATGCCTTGTTTCAGCAGAAAGCTCCCTAAGTCACCAGTTCAAGTTTTGAAGGCATTTATGCCATCTCAGAATTGGCCATGGTCTGGTGGGGAGATGAAATCTTGTAGATAGAAGAGCCTCACATCTCTGTACAGGTCACAGGTCTGTACAGGTCACAGGTATTTGGGCATTTTGGTTGCTTGTGGTGACTCACCAGGTTTTTCTTGTAGGAGTGTTGAGGGGTTGAAGCACTCAAGGTGATTTTAGTTGAAAACAAAGGTCGTGGTGCCTACATACTGCACCTTTACAGTTACTGTGCAAACCAAAGTACAAGATTATAATGGCACATAAGAGACACAGTTCAAGGCATTCTTAGAAAGAAATATGAGGTTTTGGATTAAAGTATAAGCCAAACAGATTGCATCTTTCTTGCTTTCTAGTCATGAGGTTGATACATGGCTTCACTCTTCACCTGCCTTTTTTTTGGCCAGCTTATCTTCTTGCTGTGTAAGATGATTTTTTTTTCCTCTTGATTCCCTTTCTGTTACAGGTTTTTAACCCTGTAAAACGAAATATCTCCCATTCAAATAGGTATAGATGTCTCAGACATAAATCTTCCTGTCATACCTGGTTCTGGAGCCCTTTTGCAATAGTGTGTTGCAAAACTCTCATTAGGGCTTCCCTGTGTCACAGTAATATTATGCCCATTAAGCAGTAACCCTGCTTTGACACCTCTGTGAATAGCAGTGCAATGCCTAATGAAAATTTAATTTTACTGGCATGATAGTGTTGATGTTAATGAAGCTATGTTCATACATGCTATATCTTACAGTACAGATATTTTCCTTGCAAACCACTGAGTGATATGCTGATGAGAGTCTTGGTGAGTCTAATCTGGATTAAAAAATATTTTGTATTCAGTGTGGCCTTAAAATAAAACCAGGGTAGGTATGAGGTAAAAATAAGCCTTTCCATAATGCAGAACACTTGGTTTAAGAAGTGGAAGAATATTTAATAACAGGCTTTGATCAAGCTACCTGCTGTGGAACAAAAATGTTTCATTGCTCTCTGGGAAAACTTGTAATTTGTTTTTTTTCCCAGTTGTTACAACTGCACAACCCAAATGAACAGACTACAGCAGTGGAGTTTGAACCCAGGATTTCTGGATCAAAACCCATGAGCAAATGTTTTGTAAGGTTAAGCCCTTACCTATTAGCTTGCAGCCAGTAAGAGATTCGTAAGCTTTATGAAATGGTAAGTAACAGGTGACCAAAGGTAATTTTTAAATAAAAACTTGACCTGTGTCCCCAATGGTGCAGGCTTGGAATAGGAGACACTGTGTGTAGTTCAGTTTTCAGTAAGCATGTTTGACAGTGGGTTGATGAAAGAAACATGTACTCCTCCCACTAATTTATATTTGTGTTTTGGTAACCCTCTGGACTGTGAGCAGAAATAGGGGCTGGTCCTGCAAGCATGAGTGCAACTTGAGTACACTGTGCTATGCCTGGGCTTGGTGAACTCAAGTGCTAAGGGAAAGTGAAGCAATTCTGGGGTTCCAGAGGCCAGCAGGGTACATGCATGCTTCAGGAATTTGCTGTTGCTGACTCAGCTATGGGGAGGAGGGACATATGTTTTTCGTTTTCAGAATTGCTTGTCAAGCTGTTGGGGAAAGAGAAACTACTCTGGAGAAGTGGAAGAAGCTTTGTCTTGTCAAGAAGGCAGAGCTTGCAGATCCTTTCCGGTATAACTTCTGAAATCCAGGTGTGGTTGAAAGACAATGAAGTTATGTGTTACATATTACATGGGAAACTTCAATTCAGTTTCTCCAGCAATTTCCTGATACCATAACAGCAGCTGAGGAGTGGATCAGGCAGAAGGTGAGGGTGGATAGGTGTTCATACACCGCCACATTGAAGCCATTTCTGGAGATGTGAGAGAGTTCCTTAGGAGTATATTTTCAGCAGCTACAGCAGAAAGTGAAGAATGGTGTGTAATATGTAGCTGAAGGATAGTGGATAGCCTGAGCAAGCGAAGTACCTGCATCCTGAGATCAATGAGAAAGAAAGGTCGGGCTCTCTGTTGTAGCTTGCTGAAAGTTTGCAGCTTGTATCCAGGCACAAGCTCCAGACCTTCTCCCAGATCACAGTGCCTGCTCTGGAAACTGGCCCATTTCTTGGAGCATCTGGGATTTTCTGTGAGGCATCTCCTTCAATCCAGCACTGACCTGGACTGACCCTGTGTAGCTTGTGAGGCAAAACAAAATGGTAGCTAGGGGACGACAGCTCTAGTAAGCAGATCCCAAACAAAATTGAAGGCTGTTAAAATGTCTCATTGAATTATGGTGCTACAGGAGTGGAGTGACTCATAGTGAAGCTAATCACCTGCTGCTTTGTCTTGACTGCAAAGAATAGATTGCTAGTTAAACATTTAAAGGTCATAATCCTAGTTGTATTAGTATTGCTTTCCTCCTTTCCTCCTCCAACCCTGTTATGCCTGAAGTTACTAGGGGAAGTCAAGCAGATACTCCGGAGGTCTGTGTTCTGTAGGTGAGACTCAGCATGTTTATCTTTCAGGCTCACACTGAGGACCTCTGTGTACTCATTCATGAGAGAGACCATGCTGAAAAACATTGCATTGGCTCTGCACAAATTTCCCTGAAATATCACCAGTATGACATTGGGGTTCTGTGCAGAGTCAAATTTTAAATCATAGATATCTCGGGGTTCATTTTGTTCACAGGGAATTCCAGGAGCGAAACTGGAGCTCAGGTCCCTATTCCCACAGCCAGGCAAGTTCAGTATTTTCAATTAATAGTGCTTTGTTGTTCATTGGGCCAAGAGCATCTTAAAGGAGACAGAATTTACTTGGTCCTGCCTGAAGGGGCTGTAGACCTCTCTAGTTGACTGGGAAAAGAACAGACTGTTTCTTTCTGGCATTAACTTGTCTGTGTGGGTGAGCAAAGGAACTGTGTCACTTCGATGGAACAATCATTACTGTCCCTGCAGTTGTCCCCAGTTGCAGCAGCCATTGTCAGGAGTGTTCTGTAGAGAGAGGACGTGGCTCTTTGCCTGGTGGATCTTCCCATGCTCTGCTGTTCAAGAGCCTTCCAGGCTGATGAAGGTCATACACTTTTCATTTACCAAAATGCTGGTCTGGCTCTTCTAAGTGATTCGTGCTCCTTACATCCAGTTCACTGCTGTGAGTCACCAGGACAGGTGATGTCTGCCTTGGTGGCTCTCCTGGAGAAGCATTCAGATGGTGGTGAAGGAGGACTTGCCAATAAAATAACAGCAAGCCATGCTAAAACATCTAAACCTCTAGGTCACTTCAAAAGTCAGTGAGTGCAGTAGATATCACCAGCGATATCAGCAGGGTGTTAGCACTCCAATTTAAATATAGATTTTGAAGGAAGTTTGTAATATTTTCTGCATATGTATGTTTTATGGCAGGAAGTGTATCCTGCTATAAATTACTCTGTTTGAGAGGCTGCATTAAAGACTGTGTGTTACTTAAGCCTGGAAGTCTTTAGTTTCGGAAGTGTTGGCTGTACTAAACTGATAGACCAGTGACATGTTTTAAGCTTGACCATTGCCTTACTTTGGACTGGGCCAGAGAGAGCATGGTGTCAGAACAACATGTTTCCTATCAGCTGCCAAGTTCTTGTTCTGGTGGAATGATCTGGACAAGCTGAATAAATGGGCCAAAGCCAGGTATGAGGTTCAACAAGGTGAGGTGCTGGGTCTTGTACTTTGGTCACAACAATCCCCTGCAATCCTACTGGCTTAGGGAAGAGTGGCTGGAAAGCTGCCCAGCAGAAATGGACCTGGAGATTATGGACCAGGGCAGTGATTGTCCCCTTGTACTCAGCACTTCTGAGGCCACACTTCAAGTCCTGTATCCAGTTTTGGGCCCTTCAATACAAGAAGGACATTGAGGTGCTGGAACATGTCCAGAGAAGGGCAGCGGAGCTGGGGAATGGGCTGGATCACAAGCCCTGAGAGGAGTGCCTGAGGGAGCTGGGGGTGTTTAGTCTGGAGAAAAGGAGGCCCCGGGGGACTTTACAGCTCTCTACAACTCACTGAGAGGTGGCTGTAGCTAGGTGGAGTTTGGTTTCTTCTCCCAGCAAACAAGTGAAAGGACAAGAGGAAGTGACCTCAAACTGCACCAGGGGAGGTTCAGGTTGGACAACAGGAAAATTTTCTTCACTGAAAAGTTGGTTAAGCATTGGTACAGGCTGCCCAGGAAGGTGGAGGAGTTTCCATCCCTGGAAATGTTCAAGAAATGACTGGACATGGCATTTAGTGTTATGGTTTAGTTGACAAGTTGGTGTTTTATCAAATGTTGGATTCTATGATCTTGGAGGTCTTTTCCAACCTAAGATTCTGTAATACCTTGGTGGTCAGCAACCATGTGAAGCAGTCTTGTGAGGGAAGTGAGGGAAGATGGACCTTGGTCTGACGTGTGGTGAGGTGTTGGGAGATGTTGGGAGATGCTCTGTGTTGGTTTCTGTCTCTATGCCCATCTTTGTAGTTGGTGTCCTCATCTGTTCATAGTTTTAGGAGGGATCCTTGGATGCCCTGGTGGCCTTTTCCAGGGTTGCAGAACTGCTACTGAGAGACATTGATGTAAGTAACATAGAGACAGAAGGGCCCAAAACTTCTAAAGGAATAGGGTGGATAACATCATCTTACTGTACATCCAGAGATCCCCATTTGTGCCTGGGTTTGCAGTGTGCCTGAGGCTGTTCCTGGCCAGCCTTGCTCAAAGTGCACCACGTCACTTTGACCAAAGAGCTGGCTTGGATCCTGAGCCCATCAAACATGGGCTGCTGGCTGTAGGGAAAAGGGCCCCTCACTTGTGAGGGCTGCTGGCTTGTGCAGATTTTGGATTGACCTTTGACCTCACTAACAGATGGCAGAATAAATTGATGGTGGATGTATTTTTAAATGAGCAGATTGTACTTTCTGTCTTTGCCTGCTTGTCTCAATGTTTTTTCTTGAGGTTTGCCTTGGCAGAGAGATGACTGAGGTAGGTGCTTATCCTGCCTCAAGCATTTGAGGTACACCCAATTTAGAAACAGGTCAGTGTTTCACACTGACAAAGCCCAATAGCATTGAAGTTTTTTGAAATGTGTCCAGTGCAACTCTGTTAACACCACCCTAAAGCAAAAGTGCATTTTTAATAGTCAACAGCTACATTTGGCTAAGGATGTAGCTGTCCATGTTACTCTGTGGAGGTGACTCCAGACAAGGAACAGGCTGAAGGAAGGGGGTGACCTCTTGGAAAACAGTTTCTGCTGGAAAGTCTCATGGTTCTTTTGCAAGCTGATTTCTTTAGATGTTGTTTATTCTTCCTTTTGCAAAAGGCAGTCAAACTTCAAAGGAAGCTATATCATACCATGTTCTCCATGCACTTTAGGTTTAAAGTGAAGTCTTCCCACATTTGGTTATAGGTAGAAAAAAGTGTCCATGGAGATCCTCTCCCTCTTCCTGCCCATTGTGACTGCAGATTTGACTTGCAAGAGCTACCTCTAGTAAGGAGCAGTCACTGGATGTTTAATTGCTGATGCTGATTTATACCTGTTTTCTCTTAAGTCACATTCTTAAGTGCTTTAAAATATTATTAGGTTTACTTTTGTTTTCATAGCAGATAGCTTGCTGTCTCTCTTTGTAGCTCAATACATTTTTAATTGCTTCAAGTCTAAATCTCCCCTTAGCTCACCTGCATTTTAGCAGGTATAAAGCTTTGGTCCTGGTATAAAGCTTTGTTAATAGATAATTAACTGGAGCTCCTTCAATATGATTCTGTTCTTACTAATGTTTATAATTCAGGAGTCTGCCACAGAATTTTTTAGTGCTTCCCACTTCTGCTGCCATAGGGTTTTGCCATATCTTCCATAGATGAAAATAATGCATGCCCTGTGAGTACTGGTGGTTTATCCTGGGTTGACAACCGAGGTACCTTTTTCTTCTTTTATTATCATTTGACCTGCAAGCCATTCCTTCTGTAGCCTTTTGATCCTGTTGGGAATGCCAGATTAATGAGACTAACTACTTACTTCGGACAGATTTTTTTCTTAAGCAGAGAAATACTCCTTACATCAAGACCCAATTATACCATCCTTACTCCCATTTCAAAAACCAGTTCTTTGGGGGCTGCCTTTTTAATTGAATCATTTATTTTACCTACTTTAAACAAACCGTTCAAAAAATCTAGGCTAATGCCTATTGCAAGCAGTTGTATCTGAAATGGATTGCAGCTGGACAGATTAAATGTGGCAGTTATTTCTGTGGAAGGCATGCCCTTGAGTTCGCTCAGGATGAGTGGCAGTGCTGCTGCAGAAGAGGGATTCAGAGATGCTCGTGGCCCGTGCAAGTGCTGCATTGCAGTTACTGTCAGCTTACGTCACAAGCAGACACTCCAGCAGCCCAAGGGCTCGTCGGGAGCCTGAGGAGAGCGTGGCTTTAGTACCATGTAACAACAGATCTCATGCTCTGTGTTTTCTGTGCTTCTTGGTGCGTATCTTGTGCCTTCTGTGCAGAGAAGCCTCTATCAGCAGCTCTCTGTTCTCTTAATGCTGTAAAAAGCTGTGAGTGCTTATCCATTTACAGCGCTTGGGTTGGAGGGCTTTTTAGCCTCATTTTTTAATATATGTTTAGAGAGTTACACATGTCATACTGTGATTACAGCATTGCACCATTTGAACCTGTCTGTTTTAATTAGCAGTTGGCATTGCCCTATTTATAGATGGATGGAAAAAACACAAGCTAGCCAGTTTGCAGTGCATAGTGTATTTTCTTCTGTTGGCAAGTAGTTTGTATCCATTTTTCCATCACTAAACTGGCTTGGCAACCTGCAGATGTTGCAGGCATTGGGTACTGATGCTTGAAATAGAAATGGGCTCTGAAGAGGATGTGGGGTGGGGAGGAATAAATCAGAAACTGCTGTTGCATTGGAAGTCTATTAAGACTGATGATACGACACGCTTACCAGAGCGTAACTGCAGAAGTTGACCACATGAAAAACGAGCACATTAAAAATATATATATTTTAAATCTTGCTTCTGTCACATTATTAAAGTTCCTTTTCACTTTGGCATGTTGTGGTAAAAAAACTAGTTACCAGTACAAGTGTTTGGCTGTCCAGAATGGTTAAGTTGGTTGGTGGGTATTTGTACAAGCAGAAGAAACAGACTGATTCTTTCTGGAACAAGTTGTGTCTAGTCTATAAATAATATGAAAAGTATATGTGTTTTTCTTTTTAACTGCAACTTTAAATGTGCAAAAGTTTTGGCCTGCATTGACCCTGCAATGCCCAGGAGACTGTCAAGAAACCAGAACAGCATTGTGTTATTAAAAACCTGGGTGTTAGCTGCTCCTCAGGAGCTGTCTGCTGATGCGCTTTACTCTGGGGAAAACAATTTGAGGCACCTTTGCCCTCTTCAAGAAGCTCTCCTTAAATAAAACCGTAAATTACTTCTCAGTGCAGATGCTAAATACAGGCACAGGAGTGTTGTTGAGCAGCTCACTTGGAGGTTGCTGGGTACAAAGTGACAAATGCTTTGCTCTGTAGAGCATTTGGTTCCAAGGATTTCAACACAGTTGTGTTGCATTCTGGGCTTTGCACAGCCCGTGGACTTGTGGTAGGGTACACACCACTGTCTTGAAAAGCACTGCTCATGAGTCAGTGCCTTAAAGCATTACTTGCCTACCCATGAGGGGAAGGCAGGCAGTTCAGTAACTCCCTCTTTCCTGCACACCTTTCCAGAGCAGCTGCATTCTCATACTGCAGCCTTTATTTTCTATTGTCATGCAAGATTTCAACCTTTCAGTCTAGGACTGAGCTGACCATGCTTGGTAGCAGCAGGTGGATTTGAGTCAAGCTCACACTTGGTGATTTGGGACTAAAGC
This sequence comes from Peucedramus taeniatus, assembly GCA_013400575.1. Taxonomy (NCBI): domain Eukaryota; kingdom Metazoa; phylum Chordata; class Aves; order Passeriformes; family Fringillidae; genus Peucedramus; species Peucedramus taeniatus. The sequence continues at coordinate 51,279 of WBNO01026493.1, read as the reverse complement.
CCAAGAGTGAAAGCTTCCAAAACCTGGTAGTTCTCACTTTGGTTAGCAGACTAAAATGTCATCATCTCTGTTGGCTCTTTGTGTTACAAACTGCATTTGAGACCACATGGCAAGAGTTGAGTGATCCAAGACTTTTCTCAGCGTGTCCAGCACAGTAATACAAATGTGGGTTTCCTCAGACACGCTGTGACTGTGTGCACGTTTGTGTGTGTAATTTCTGAGTGACCTGTCCTCAGGCTGACTGTCTTTGGGAGAAGAGCTGGTGGAATTGATCCTGCTTCACATGGCTGAGCAGGATGCAAGTAGGGGGAAACCTTTCATGTAGCAGTATCATAGTGAAATATTGGAATGTGGGTTATATGGTGCTAAATCAGGGTAGTCTCTGGGGGAGCACAGTTAATAAATTCTAAATAGGAGCTGACCCTTTCTGAGCACTCTCTCTACACTTGTAATTTATATGCTAGTCCTGTGCATTACAGTGCTTAAAGCCTAGGTCAGAAATCCTCTGTGCAAATTTGGCACTACTTTTGTCTTTAATGGCCAGATTAATAGCTGTAGGGCACAGCCAGCTGTTTTGTAGGTGCAGGTTGATGAGGTCTGTTAGAAGAACAAGGGAGCACCAGAGCGTGTGAGGAGTTGGAGGTTTAGATGGATTTCCTGCATTACCAGAGATGTCAAGTGACCAGATGAATGTTTTTCTGCTGAAATCAACTTAATTGTAATGCACTGTTCATTTTTTTTTTTTTGAGAAACCTGAAGAAATGAAGCAAGTTAGCAATTGGGCTGGCTGCTTTTTGTAGGTAAACTTTAATTGGTTTTGTGCAATTTTCAAAATGCCACAGACTTCATTTTTTCATAGACTGGGTTGTGACAATGCTGGTTTGTGTACTTATGGTGGGTGTTCACATGCCTTTGATATCAAAGCTTTTACTTGCATAAAACAAATAAACACTTTCCACATATATTTGCTGTGTTATGTTGACAAAGCAGAGCCAGGGGTGTTTGGAAAACTGTATGTTTGAACTGCTGTGACAGTGGACTCTGGATTTTAGGTAAGGAAAATAATTTTCACAGTGGCACTAATCAGCAACTGGAAGAGAAGTCCAGGAATCTGCACCCCTAGAGCACTCAGAAGCTGGACTGGACAGACCCCAGGAACCTCATGAAAGTTGGCCTTGCTTTAGTGGGCAGTGAGCAGACCAGACAGCCTCCCAAGGTCACTCTCAGTCTTGTCTCTCTGGTTTTTGCTGAGTGAGATACTGAAAGGAAGAACTAATAACCAAAGGTGTTACATCAGTGTTTGGAGGGGAGCAGGGACTTCCCTCCTCTGGAAAGAGGGGCATCCCCTAGGAAGAGTGTTAATACAGGTTTACATGCTACTGCTAAAGCCTTAGCAACACTCTGTATGTGGATTGCAGCTGTGTTTAAAGCTGCCCAGCCCCAGCTGGTCTAGTCATCAAGGACTGTAAGATGAACAGGACTTGGCTAGAATAATAATAGTGCTCTAAATGTTCGTCCTGTGTGGAGTGTAAGGTGTGAATACCCTCCTGCTCCTCTCCCTGGGGGCTATTTGGTGAGAGGGGTTCTAAAGGTGTTCTGCACTGCAGTGAGAGAATGGATAAAGCGATGGAGAAGGGTAGCTTCTGATCCTCTTTCAAGGTTTAAATTTCAGGATTTGTGAAGCTCTGTTCTTAACTAACCTTTGCTTTTCTTTGGCCTTTTGATTTCTAGTCTTTCTCATTGATTCAGGTCCTGGCTTTCTGAAGCTTCTTGCAGTTGTCCTCACTACTAAGGGTGATGCAATGATATTTCAAAGCTTGGCCTTCCTGCCCAGCTCTTATAAACATGGTGTGTAGGTCACAGCAGGCAAGTCCAGCCAGGTCAGGTGCATCTGCTGTTCCAGGGGTCAAGGTGTGTTCACTACAGTTCAACAGAGCTTGTTTGCAAGAGGAGATGCAGTTATTCTGCTCTTGCAAAAAGGGATAAGCACGTCCATGGTGTTGGTGTGCCAGTCAGCGCTGCTGAGTGTCTGCTGTGCTTGTCATGCTGTACACCAAGGCAGCTTCATTTGAGCTTTTCTGCAAGATGTGCCTTTTTGTGACTCAGAGAATGGAAGCTTTTCTCTTGCTGCACTCTTCATGGTTTAAGCAGGCATGCTTTAAATGCAGCCTGACAGCAGAGATTATTTGGAAGGATTCATGGGATAAACAGGAGTTTGCCTGCAGAGCATGTGAATCTGCACTTTCAAAGCAGCCAAAGATCTGTTGAGCCCAGCCCTGTGCTTGTAAGATGTCTCACCTCTGCATGCAGCCTTCTGTGAACTTCACTTGCTGCTTACAAGGAGAAAATGTACTTTTTCTAAATTCCAAAGTTCAGAGTTCTCTGTGTTTCTAAGAATATGTGTTTATTGAGTTTCAGGCCAAAAGCACAAAGACCTCCAGTTCCTCTGCTTGGAGATGGCTGTCCTCATTTCACTTTCTGTAACAGGTGGAATATATCTTTTTTTTTTAAGCTGGGTTCACTGTTGTGTATCAAATTCTTTTGTACTGCGGGCTCAAACAGCCAGCTGGTGTCAAACCCATGCAGTGACATTCTCCTTTGCCTTTGTGAAAATTCATTATATTTAAGTGAGCCTGAGGAAGCTGAAGTGGGATGCAGCCAAATTTAAAATAAAAGCAGCCTATCAGTGAGGACAAAACCAGTTAACTGTTTGAGAGCTGACCTGATAAACAGCACAAGTGTCTTTATACCAGGCAATATGAGCTTTGAGACAATCTGGATTTCTAAGCACAGTGCCCTGGATTCCTGCTACCCTTTTGCTATCTGCCATTTGATTAAAGAGGTGTACAGGTTAGAGTCTCCTGGGGTTTAGAGGAGAAGTCTGCAAAGTCACTGTGTTTTTAATCTCTTCTACCAAGCCAATTTGAAATGAGCTTGGAGTCACCGTAAATAAATCAGTGGGGACAAGGTGAATAATGGGTATTTCAATACATATTTGAGATGATTTTTAAATGGCCTTTGGAGCACACAGAGCAGCTGCTTTGAGAAAGTTCCAAAAAGAGAATGTATGGGCTTTTGAAGCACCACCAGCATCCCCATGTATGAATGAGTTGCAGTCAGAGATTATTAACCCTGAGCAAAGGCATGAAATTGCCACAGGAGAGGAAACCATGTCCCTGATTACCTGGGGCAGGGACAGATCTTTCTCTTTCACCCAGGGCCTGAGATGTTGCACTCAATGCTTAGGTGTGCATTGAGCCTTTTGATGGGTTGATGATGATTTATCTCTATATAACTAACTGAAAAATAATAGACGTTCTCCAAAATGTCTTGAACTGATAATTGCTTCAGGTGGTTTGAATGATTTTTACCTCTCTTTGTACCCTCATGATCTTTCCCTCAGTTCACTGAGGAAGTGTGCTCTGCTGGAAGAAGTGACAGTATGTAAAAATAGCACTGCCTTATTTTGCAGATCTGCTTGCTGTGGGGTTTCAGTTAGATCTGCTGACTTGGATTTAAAAATAAACTTTTCTTCTGCTTTTTGCACCTGCTTGTCCTGGCGGTGTTTGATTTTGTGCTTCAGAGGCAGCAGCCATTTGGTGGTAGCTGAAATCCTTACTGGATTGGGATCAGCAGCACAGGTGGTTGGGAGACCTGGGCTAAGGGGGTTTTGGGGCCAGAGGTGTTTGTGAGGCCAGTAACTAAACATAAAGAGGAGAAAGACCTTGCAGGCTTTTTAGAGCTTCTGTGGGAGTTGTCAGTTCAAAATAAGCAGAATGTGTTTTGCCAAGCATGCAGTGGAATTGCAGTTGGTGTTCCAAGCCATTTGCTGTAAGTGTATTATCCCTTCCCCTCACTGAATATTGCTGTAATCTAATCAGATTACATCGCAGTTCATCGCTGGGCCCAGGCAAAATACAGAGCTGTGCTTCAAAAGAACATAAGTACCTTGAGTTACTGCCTTCCTCACACATTGGGCTGACATTAAGTGTTCATTTAGAGCCAGATTCATGGAGGTATGGAGACCAATGAGTCTGGCTATCTAAACAGGCCTGAACCAGATCTCCATCTTTCCACCATCTGCAGCATGAAGTGGAGTGTGGTCCTCAGTGCAGCGAGTGTCCCTGGCTGCTGGAGCTGGCCTTTACCTGCCCTTAGGCTGGCAGCTTGGCCCCGGGGTTCTGCCAGGTGAGGGGTTACTCCAGATTAGCTTAGGCTTGGCTTGGTGTTCTTCAGCTTCAGGAATTGTTTCCTTACAAAGTTCTTTTTATTAGCCTGTTCTGGTTTTTGTTGAGAGCGCCAGCTTGGTGACTTGTGTCACCTGCTTTCCTTCAGCCATTGATGGGTGTAGAGCTGGACCAAAGCAGTTGGATCTGCTCAAATTAAGACTCTAAGGTTTACTGAGCTGTGCTTAAACTGTTTTTGGAAATACATTTCACTATAAATCTGAAAATAAATGGGGAAGACGGATGGGCAATATTAGTGGACATCTTGATTGTAAGTACAGATATTTAGCAGACCCTCTGTTTTCAGTACTGAAACTATTTGTATTTGTATATAGAGAATAACATGTAAATGATGGAAAACACTATTGTGGCATTTGCTCTTTTAAACAAATCTGGTTTTAATCATGCTTTGGTTTTGTGGCATTAAAAACTTGATGCAGAATTCTAGGTTCATAAAAATGAACAACAGGCACCTGTAAGGAGGGAGAGATATTAATTCTTGCTAGAAATCACCAGAAGCAAAATTCTGTCTGTGCTGGCAAAACCATTTGTGAAAGGGAGAGGAGGAGGGAGCAAGCCAGCTTGCATTCCTGACACAAACAACTCAAACTTGAGCATTTTGTTCCTGGGAAACACTTCTGCCTGGACTTCTGCTGCTCTCTGACAGGATGTCATGGTTCAGTGATGCATTTTGTGTCTCCTTACAAGTTCATGAATCAGTGACAGACTTAGTTTCTGAGAAATGGAACTGATGCATCCTACGATAACGTAAACCTTGCCAAAGTGCTTTTACCCACCTGTGTGTGGGGCATCCTCTTACAAAGCAGAGGGCCATGGGTGAGCTTTGCATGCAGTGAAGGCTGACTAAACCCAAACTGTCTAGAGATCATAGCAGGGCTGGTTCATGACCATGTTTATGTGTTGGATAGACTGTGTGGTGACCTCTTTGTGTGTGGGTAAACTTCTGACCCTGCTTCCTTAATGGCAGTGCTTGTGTTGACTCCCATGGGGCGAGGATTTTGCCCAGTGCTAAGCTAGAAGAACAGCTACAGTAAGCAAAAATGCTGTTCACTGAAGGAATAAGCAAGCTCAGAAGAAGTCACAAGAGCTTTCTTGCATATTCTTTAACAAAGTGACTGGAACGTGGTCATAGTTTGGTCACAGTCTGTTACAAGGACTTCTGAAAGCTGGTGGTCACAGGGCAGGCTGTGGGCTAGGGGTGGCTCAGGTTTCCTGTTCCTTTGGCTTCTTTGCTGCTTTAACTAACTGCCACTGTCACTCTTCTCAACTCCTTTGTCATCTAAGATCAATGACAATGCAATTCGAGATCCTGCTACTCCCATCCATGAAAAAATGCTAGTTTTTTCTGCAAATGAGAAAATAAGCCATCCCCTGCATTTTCCTCTCAGCTGGACTGTGCGGGGCTCTGGCAAATGTGACAGAGAACTTCATAGCAGGCCTCTGTAAATTTGTTTTCCAAGCAATTTGCCCAAAAGGGCACTCAACCAAACATTGCAAGCAATCTGTTCCTTTGCAATGACAACTGCAGAAGTGCAGTATGTGACGATGGCCTGACAGAGCTGTTTTATTAAATTTGGTTAATCTAAAATTCATAGGTGAGTTTGACCTTGAATCTGCATTTGTTGATCCAGTCTTCACTGAGAGATGTCTAAATTAAATTTTTTCAAAAAGCCTCAGGAAATTTTTTTTCTGATTCTGAGCAGCAGCTTTCAGAGACTTTACCAAGTGCTGCTCAGAAAGGCTCACAGCTGTAGGAAGAAGGGTATCCTGTTTTCTTTTCCTGCCTTGTGGATGCTGAACAGCATCTGTCTGTCAGCAACTTTTGGTGTGGTTTTCCAACTTACAAGCCTTACATGGAAACTGTTGACATCCTGAACATAGAGAGCTGCCATAGCTCCACTTTCAAGTTTCTGTCCCAGTAGTAATACCTGTGCTAGTCAGTTTTAAGCAAAAGCTGTCCTTTTTTCTCTGTTGGCTGTAACACCCTGGAACCGATCCCATCATCCTGAGTTTCATGGAGGCATCCTCATAAAAAGTTCAGCAAGATATCAAGGTCCGTGCCCGATGTAATCAGTGATGGAAACTGCTTGCTCTTCTAGCAGCATGAGTTTGGATAAGGGTTGAATAAATGGCCATTAGCTTAAAATGTCCTACTGTTAGTCATTTGTCATAGCCTCCTTATTCAGAACTGCATTTAATAATCCAGCCTCCATTCTGCTCCTGCTTTAATCTTTACTCAGAAATGGAAGCCTCTTCTGATAACTTCAAAATTACAAAAATATTACAGCCATTTTTCATCATTCTCTCCATTTTGGGAAAGAGGGAAGTGGCTGGCACATTTGGACTATGGCCTTGAAGATAAAGGTGAGCTCGTTAGTAAGTTGGAACCTTAAAGGCACTTCCTGACAGGCAGCATCTTCTGAGGCTGCTGGAGTTGCTCAAGAGTGAAGTGAGAAGAGGAAGATAAGAGGTTGATTGTAACGAGTTGTTTGGAGTTTATAGAGGCCATGTAGTTGTACAGCTGCACATTTCATCAAATAATCATTTCCTTGATATATGATCATGATTAAATACAAATATAATGACTCCCATAAAACAATTGAGTCTCCTACAATCTCTCCCTGTTGTCTCTCTGTGATGTTGAATGACAAGCAAGCATTGAAAGAAATAATTTATGCCCTTTATAGTGGACTCATTGTAGTGTCGTGGTCCACAGACTTCTGTTTAATTATCTCACATGAAAAAAGTTTGTGGTCTTTTACAGGCTTAGGCTAGAAAGGGAAAAGCAGGGAAGGTGAGAGTGGAGGCACGTTTTGCCTTGCAGAGTTGCCTTTTACTTATGAGAAGAAGGCTGATGTTATCACCCACTTTCTAATCAAATTTGACAGGAGCATTTTGTTAAGCCACTTTCTCTGAGTGGGAATTCTGATGAATACAACTCTCATCTCCGGTTTCGAAGTATTATTTTACACTGTTCCCAGGCATTGTTTGCCTTACTGGATGAATTATTATAGTATGTCAGAGAAGCAGATGATTCATGGCTTCATTTTATAAACTGAGAGCCCAAGGCACAGCAGTTTGACTTGCAGAGCTGCAGGGCAGTGAATAGAGCCCAGGTTGCCCACCCAGCATACTCGTGGTTTGTGAAAGGTTTGCTAGTGTGGCCTCAGTATTTCTGTTTGAAAAATCACAGCTGCTGCAGGATGTCCTGACTTTCTTCCAGGGACCTGCCTGTGAGTGGAGATGGGCACTACATTTGGTGTATTCCTGACACACTTCTCTGTCAGATGCTCTTTTTGCCACTACATCTTTGGGTTGATAGCACTGAAAAATAAGTTATTTCCACTGGTCTTCTGTCTCCTGGCTCATGGTTCCATCTTTGAGTCGGTAGGCAATTGGTCACTTTTGGAGCAGGTTTTGAAAAGATAAACCATAAACTAATTTGGAAGCTAAAGCAAGTCTTGTGTGATTGTGGCATTGCCCACTGCAATAACCTCGTTCCTAGATTTGATTTCTCAGGTGCATTGGCAGTACCAGGACTTGCACACACATTAATGCTGCTTGTAAGGTCCATCCCTGTGTGCAGAGTGCACTTGTTGGCCACCCACTCTGGCTGTGAGAGAACTACTCATCAAACTGTAATTTATATAAAGCATTGGTGAGTCTTGTTCACTGCAGCTGATACTGGATAAAAGAAACAAATGTAAATTTCCATCCCTTGTTACATCTGGATATTTTCAAACCACTGCAGTGGTACCCTTCTGGGTTCCCTTCTGCCAGTTTGTGTAGCCAGCTGATCCCAAACCTTTGGAGACAGGAGCATCAGTGCAGTTGTGCTGGTGGGAACCAGCCCTACAACAACCTGCTGAAAGCTGAGATGAGCCCTTTGCACTGTGGGTGTTCCTGGAAGAACAGCTCTGTGCATTGGTGATGGCCGTGGTGCTCCAGCTCAATAAATCAAGGGGTGGTGAGAGGCTTGTATTTAATTTTTTTTTTTTACTTTCTCAGGAAGCATTTGTATCCTTGACAGTTAATATAATTGGGAACAGGGAAGTAAAGCTGTGTTTAACTCCGGTGCTGTTGGAGTCAGTTGTTCATATGTTGAGGAAAAGCAGTGGCATTCAGGTATGGGACAAGATGGGCTGGTACTGTCCTTTGTTCAGTCTGGGGACCCTTGCCAGCCCCAGCCCACCCCCTGCACCCCTCCCTGGGTCCATGCTGACCAAGCAGAGGTGCTGGGTCAGCTCTCCCAAACTTCTCAGCAGCAGCCCCTATTCTTCCTCCCAAGCAGAATCCTCAACCCATCTTCAGCAACACCTTGTTTCCAGAAGGGACATCAAAGATTTCTCAAAACCTTTTCTTTTCCTTTTACCTTCACTTGTAGTCTTCATTCTCAGAATAAAATTAACACCTCATCCTTTGATGTTCTTGTAAACACTTATGGATAACATGAAGTTTCAAAAGGTGGGAAGAACCAGTAGCCCACTCATCACCAACCAGTTGTGTTTGGTTTTTTTCCGATGGAAAAACCTCTTTATTCCAGGCTTAATTTATTTTGTTGTGGCTTGGTTTTTTTGATTTGGGCTGTTCTGCTGACCTTGCCCATCCATCTGTACTATGTGTTGAGGGGGTATATTTATACTTTGGTTGATTGTGTTTCAGTTAAAGTTCTGTTACCTTGGAATTCAATGTTAATAATAACTGACCCTTGTTTCCTAGTGTCCCCAAACACACAGTTTCCTTTTTATTGTTCTGATACGACCCTTCTTTTTTTCATATAACAGACTTAGGAAAGCACTAAAGTGTCACTTAACCATTGATGGTCCTTAATATTCCAGTATTTCAGTGAGTTTTCAACCTTAAAAACCTACCTATTGCTTAAACTTGATGCTGGCAGCCAAGGAAATTTTTGGTTCATTTCTTCTTCTCTGCCATTGCAGTTGTGTACCACTTTAGCCTCTGAAATAAAATTACTTTTATTTGGCAGTGGATCCAGAGAAAAATGCCCATGTTTCGGGACAGAAATCCACTCTTTGTGGATGCTGCCCTCTTTCTCCACTTGCTTTCTCTCTGTTGCACCTCTCCCCATCTTCTTTATTGCTTTTTGAGTTGCTGGAGTCTGTCTCGGCTTGTGCAAGTGCAGCATCACTGGAAGAGATGGGTACAGATCCAGCCTGGAGTCCATGTGCTTTTCCCACCTGTATGCAACAAGGCTACAGCTCTTTGATGTTACCAAATAATATTTCAAAAGCTCCTTATAAAAACATGATTAATCAGGCAAGTGACAAAAGACTTTCTGTTTATCTTTTTGAACAATACCAAATAGCCACAATTTGTTCCAGTTATTTAGTGTCTTTGTTCCAGAGCCATTTCGTGGGCACAGGATTTAATTCTGCAAGAATGCAGGAAGATGGTGCCTCGATTTCATGTTTAAAAAAATCAAAATGATCAAAAATGTTAACGTTTCTTAGGAAGATTTTTTTTTTTTTAACTTGAGCAATACTATTTTTAAAGCCTGGGGAAGATTTTACTCCATGGTACAAGTCTAAGGTTATTTTAATAATCAGATAAGATGCTGATGTATTCACTGTTCCAGAGACCACTACATTTGGGAAACAGTTTGTAAGAAGGTTGATGTTTGTGTCCTGAAATAGTAGATTTGACATGGAAATGGGAACTAAGCAAGTACCAAAACTAACACTAACCGGAACAGAGTTATGTCGAGATTGAATGGGCTGATGGGAGCTGGTGATGCTGCTGGCAGCGGGGAGGGAAGGGCTGTGTGGGGAGCGGGGAAGGGCTGTGTG
>WBNO01026493.1:768-41168 GCA_013400575.1 Peucedramus taeniatus | reverse complement strand
TGTGTTGGGAGCAGGGAAGCTCTGTGTGTTGGAAGCGGGGAAGGGCTGTGTTGGGAGCGGGGAAGCACTGTTTGTTGGGAGCGGGGAAGCTCTGTGTTGGGAGCGGGGAAGGGGCTGTGTGTTGGGAGCAGGGAAGCTCTGTGTGTTGGGAGCGGGGAAGGGCTGTGTGCTGGGAGCGGGGAAGGGCTGTGTGCTGGGAGCGGGGAAGGGCTGTGTGCTGGGAGCGGGGAAGGGCTGTGTGCTGGGAGCGGGGAAGGGCTGTGTGCTGGGAGCGGGGAAGGGCTGTGTGCTGGGAGCGGGGAAGGGCTGTGTGCTGGGAGCGGGGAAGGGCTGTGTGCTGGGAGCGGGGAAGGGCTGTGTGCTGGGAGCGGGGAAGGGCTGTGTGCTGGGAGCGGGGAAGGGCTGTGTGTTGGGAGCAGGGAAGCACTCNCTGATCTGTGTTTCTGTGGCCTGGTTTTCTTCTGAACCTGGTTTTCCTGTAGTTCACACACTGAGGGGAGCGGGGAAGCTCTGTGTGTTGGGAGCGGGAAAGGGCTGTGTGTTGGGAGCGGGGAAGCTCTGTGTGTTGGGAGCGGGGAAGGGCTGTGTGTTGGGAGCAGGGAAGCTCTGTGTGTTGGGAGCGGGGAAGGCTCGGCAGGAGCGGGCGGAGCCCTCGGCCAGCGGGGATTTTGTCCCGCCTGGAGAGGGGGCGGCCAACGGCGCCACCTGCTGGCGATGCCGGGAGCGCGCCGGGAGCCGGGCCGGGCCCTGCGGCAGCCGAACCCCTCTGAGGCATCGGAGCTAAGGAATCCAGGGATGGGAAAACTGCATCGAATCCCCTCGGTCTGTTCCTAAAATGTGGAAGTAATTTGTTCACAGATGCCCACTCCCTTGACAGCTGTGCTACTTGGCTTTTGACGTCTCAAACCCTTTTTTTTCAAGTCTTCTGCTGCAGGGTTGAGCCTCATGGCACAGAAAGTGCCTGGAAGAACTGTGTTTTAATTGTGTTTGGTTGCTCGGTTCTGATCTCTAGGTGAACAGGAATTAATCTCTTCTGAGGTGGCAGATGCCACTGAGATCTGCCCTGTTAATAGCCTAGTTGATTATACACTTACTATTAATCTGTTTTACAATTGCTCTGGAAGACTTGGCACCCCTGTCCTGGTTGTTATGCCTCTACACCTCAGGCAGGAATCTCATCAGGGGTCTCACCTGCCTTTTGGTTTTTGTTTTTCAGGTGGTACCAGAGAGATTGGGTCTGCTCTCACCAGGATGTGTATGAGGCACAGAAGTATAGAGTCCAAACTCAGGCAGTTCTCAAGGTGAGTGGCTCCATGCTTGGCCCAGCACTGGAGGTTCCTCTTTCATGTGTTGCTGGGGAACATCTAAAGCTCTTCATCAGCTTTGGCTTCTCAGTTGACCTCTGCCCATGTCACTGAGAGCAGCAGTTGTTTTCTCCCTGCAGCACATTAGGTGCTGTGAACATGCTGGGTTTCACTGCACATTTATGGGGCTGGGCCAGTTCACCTCAAATCACCTCTAAATGCTGCAAATTCCCACTGTCAGTCCCTGTTCCTTTGTGCTGAGCAGGCAGCTGTTGATGTGACCAACTGACCTGTCTTTGTTTCAGGACTTTAAGCTTTGTAACTAGGTTTTAAACAAGCAGCAGCAGCAGCGTTTTGCTGCTTCCTCAGCTTACTGCAGAACCCAAATAGCTTGTGGCTGAGAGAAAAACCTTCAGCAGAGCAGTATATGAAATGCAAATTTTCCCATCCTGTTTTTGCAGTTGAAGTTAGACTGCAGAGGTAATGAGAGAGGATGAACTCATGTGCAACTTGGGCTGTACAAAAACAACCTACTTCTGTAGTTAGTAGTAGTTTGCATGTGTGCCTTTTTTAACTTAGACTTAAGACTTAAAAGTTATACATGACCTTAGGTGAGCAGAAATGATGCTTCATCATTTGCCTGATGACTTGCTGTGTTTTTTCCCTTTTTCCCCCCATTCTTGAAAGTGTTCAAAGCCAGGTTTGATGGTATAAGCAGCCAGGTCTAGTGGAAGGTGTCCTTGACCATGGCAGATGGTTGAAACCAGATGGTCTCTAAGGTTCCTTCCAATCCAAGACATTCTATGATTATTGTGTGATTACTTTAAAATAAAGTTATTTATGAAATTGGCCATGAGGAGACAATTTTAGTCTCCAATTACCACAGAGTTAGCTGTTTAAATGGTTTGATCCCAGCCTCATTAATTAGTGGAGCATTACTGGTGCTGTATCATGGACTCCACCAGTGTGAGGTGAGGCACATCAGTGGGCAGGATATTGTTCTCTTGTACAACTGCTCTGTCTTCTTGTGTATATACATGTGCTACTTAAGTTTATAATCTCCATGGCTGCATGAACCTTTCTGGTCTGCAGAGTTTCCATTTAAATTGTGTGACAGTTGGGTAGGATCTGTTTACTCTGCACTGTTTCAGATCACTCTGCTTTACTCTCTGTTCCTCACTGTCCGGAGCTTTTGTAATTCTGGTTATCTTGTGATGTGAATTTTTGATTTTTTGTTAATCTACTTTTTCTTTTGCTTTCTCTAGTGTAAACTTTTTTATGTTCTGATATTTACATTGTCACACTGGTAGCTGTCACAGCAAAAAGTAAAAATACTCCAGTATTGACCTTGGCTCTCTCTGTAAGAATAAGGGCATCTGCAGGATTTGATTGCTCTTTGTGTTTTTTCAACAAAATTAGTGCTTTAATTGACTGTCTGATAAACCCACTTCAAGAACAGATGGAAGAGTGGAAGAAAGTGGCCAATCAGCTGGATAAAGACCATGCAAAAGGTAGTTATAGAGGAAGAATTCTTTAATAGGAGTAAGATTGTAATACCAGTTTTGCTTCCTCTTTTCATGTTTGTACTGGAGAACTGAATGACATGCTTAAATATGTATAGCAGTGTATATGAAACACTCCTCTCCCAAAATGCCTAACAAAATTTTAACCCTTGCTGTATGCATTTTGAAGGTTTAGTTTGCTGGACCCCTGGGGGTGGGTTGTTTTTCTAGACTGGTAAGCAGTGGTTTAACTGTTAGCCCACTCTCCGTGTATGAGCTGAGGATTGGAGATGCCACATCTATCCCTGCAAAGCCCTGGGGTGTTGTTAAAAGCAGCTTGTAAGATCATGATATATCTCAGCCAGAGCGTCCTCAGAGAATGCACAGCCCTGTAAAACCCTCAGCTTTATTAGTTATTTTGGACCTGATGCCATACAGATAGTGCACCTGTGGAGCAGAAGAGCTCTGCTGTGGGACATGGGGTGCCCTGGGCTGCAGGGGTGATGATGGCTCCAGAGGCTTTCCTGGGGGAATGAGCAGCAGGCAGCCAAGTCTTGCGCAGCAAGCACATGGTGGTAGATGCCTTTGTCCTGGGAATGGTGGCCCTCTAGCACAGGTGCTGAAAGCAGGTTGCAGTTCACCACTGACTGACTCTTGAAAATTTAAGACTTTTGTTACGTCTGAAAGAAGCAGCAGCACCATGGGAACTGATAGGAAGGAGTGGGCTTGACCTCCAAAAGAGGATTTCCTTCTTGCCCCATTATTACTGGGGTCAAATAGAAGCAGCTGAATCAGCAGCACTTGAAAAACTTCCTGCCTTGTGCTGCAGAGTGTTAAGCATGTGGTGAGCAGGAGAGAGGAATCACATGGGGTCATTGCCAGTAGGGGTGACCCAGGCCAAAGTGGCAGTGAGATTTAGAGTTTACTGGGCAGACTTGAGTGTTGGGATTACAGCTGGCCTCAGTACAGTTCTTGTGCCTGCCATGAATCTGCTTCTGTTTTTCTATTTACAGAAGAATACTAATAGTGACCTTTGTTAAAGTGTATGTGTACATATATATACAGGCATACATGCCTTTTATCTTCTTCTTCTTTTTTTTTTTTTTTTTAAAGTATCAGTTTTCATATCTGGTACCTTTAGTGTTCCTGCACTAGAGGTTAAGTATTTTCTTCTGGGGTTTTAATTCTCCTGGGATGTGCAGCTCATCTGAAAATGAGCACAAGTGCAGTGTGCTCCACTTCATCAGAAGGAGCTGGCAATGTGACCCTTCCTTGGGCAGAGTTTTAGCACCCTCTTCCTCTGCCTGGCTCTCATGCTGGAGAGGGATCACAGGATATTCTCTGCCTTGCCATTTCTGGATAGTTTTTTTTTTGCACACAGATGTTTCAAGAAGCCTGTCATCTCTGTTTTCCATTCCTGAGAGTGGATGAAATGAAAGTGCTCTAATTTTGTACTGTGTTCTCAGTTGTTATTTCTGTAAAGGCATTGTTTATTTGGGAAAGATTCTGGTATGTGAATGTGCTCACACCCTAAAATGTTATATTAAGCCAAATGTATAGGCTTTGCAAAATGTGAGTTCTAAGCTGCTTTGTGTAACAGTAGCTGTTCTCTAAAAGTTTGTAGTCTAACGTCTTTAAATGTAGTCTTTTCTGTGAAAAACATTCATTTTGACATTGATTATATTGATAATAGAGATTGTGTGTGTTTTTTAGAATACAAAAAAGCCCGCCAAGAGATAAAAAAGAAATCGTCTGATACACTGAAGCTACAGAAGAAAGCAAAGAAAGGTAACTTGCTTCATCCTCTACTGCTAACAGCCTTCTGAGCTGTGCTCATTGACAAAGATAGGGCTTCCTACTGTAATACTCCTGCCCCTCGAATGAATCCCTGGTACCTACTTGGGTACCAGGATACAATTACTATGTGTCATTTAAATCATGTTCTGAAGCTGCTGTCTAATGTTCTTATAGAAAAGTTTGTGCAAAGTCAATCATGTTTTAAAATAGAGCCCTTACTGCAAACTTTTTCTTTTTAGGAACACTGACACTCTTAACATGACTTGTGCAGATACCTGTAAAATTTTCTAGAATCTTTTGGAATCTTATTAAAAAAAGCCATTATGTAAATATTCCCTAACTATTAACATTTCTCACTGTTCTTTCTTTCTGCCACTTATCCTCTTCTTTCTTTTTTTTAACAGCCTGTAATCTCCTTAATCTTACTTTATCGATCAGACTGTGAGACAGTGGCATGGGTTGTTTTTTGGGGGGAAGGGCTCTTGGCAATCACAGAAAACTAAAGATGAGTGAGAAGAAAAAGGGAATTTTCCTGAAAGACAATTTGTCTTTTTTACAACTGTCTCATGCTCCTGTTGCTCTCCCACCTCCACCTTGTCATAGGGATTTCATCACTGTTTTGATGGAAAAACTGCAGCACTGCTAGCTGCAGCACTGCCATCACTAAGGGTTTTACTTGGCCAAGTGCAAGCCCCACCATGCTTTGGAACAATGATAGGGAGCTTGTACAGAAAACTTCCTGGTAACCTTTCCTGCACTGGGCTCTTCCCAGCTGGGTCAGAAGTGTGCTTTGAGCAGCTCTCAGTCTGCAGGTTGAAACTTGTCCTTCCCCTCCTGCCTAAAAACTCTGAACCCAGGAACAAGCAAAATAAATGCTGGAGTGGGGAGTTTCTTGAAATTTTGAAATTGTGTAAGTGTTACCCAGAACAGGTGAGCTGTCTCTAACTGTCCTTCCGTATAGGTGAACCAGTAATCACACTGGTGGAAAGCCAGATGGCTGGAAAACTGCTCTTGAGTGTTAGCTGACTTTAGATAAGAGATGAGGAGAGATGAAAGCCACCAAGAGGGAGCTTAGCTCAGTAGGTTCTGTGTGTCTTTCAGTTCAGTGTTCTAAATCAGAATGGTGATCGTTACCATTTGAGATAAGACTTTTTGAGATAAGATTTTATTTTTGGGTGATGCGTAAAAATGTTTCTCATTTTGTGTGATGAAATGTCCAACTGCAGACCAACAGCTTTATGGAGTTTGTGATACTCCTTCCATGTCTCCTCCTGTTTCTCTCCCACCTTTTCTAGTCTTATTTCTTCTTGTCCTTGTGTGATACAAACAACCCATCAGTGCATGGTAGGTAAGCACTGAGAAAAATGTAAAAGCACGGAATGGTTTGGGTGGATGTCTG
The DNA here is from genome assembly GCA_013400575.1 of Peucedramus taeniatus. Taxonomy (NCBI): domain Eukaryota; kingdom Metazoa; phylum Chordata; class Aves; order Passeriformes; family Fringillidae; genus Peucedramus; species Peucedramus taeniatus. Next base: position 35,166 of record WBNO01026493.1, on the reverse strand, counting down.
GCATCTGTGAGGAGGGGAGCCATTTTTTGAGCCTGTTTCTATGGATTGACAGCTGTCTGGCTCCATCTCCCCTTTATTCCTGCTTCTGAGTGTTCAATAAATCACTCTGCAATATTGAAGGTGGAGACATCATTTTCTGTGAAGTGTGAAGAAGAAAGAGAAGTACTTAAAAGCTGCTGGAAAAAACCCCCACTGTTCTCATACTGCAGATGCCACCTGCATCTGTTAGCAGTGGTTAAAGCAAGCATACTTGGTCCTTGGATTTTCTGCTTTCATATCCCCCTCCTCAAATGTGAGCCAAGTCTCATGATGAGAGTCAGGAAACTGGTGTTTTTTCCTCCTTCAGGATTAAACATCTTTTAGCAAGGAGTGGAACAGGCCTCATTATGCCATCGTTATAGCAGCCATGATGTGACTGAAGTTTTGTTTCTTTTTTTTTCCCTTTTAGTTTTTTTAAATCTAATTCCCTTGCTCAATTTTGCCATTATGATGTTCTTTTGGAGTTGTGGTGAAGGTGCTGTATTTCTGTGCTGTCCCTCTTGGAGCTGCTGTGACTCATGGTGTTTGCTCCAGAGCACAAAAGCAAAGGGAGTCAGGGGGGCTTTGAGTGTATGGGGCAGGAGGAGGCAGCCAGTACAGGGAAAAGGAGGAGCTGCAGTATTTCTGAGGAACTGAGAGTTGTTCTTGTGGCTCCTGGGGAGGAGAGATGTGGGGAGGCCTTGGCTCATAAGGCTGTGAGTATGAATGCCCAAAGCTGTTGGCCCCAGCAGGAGTAGACAGGGGATGGGAGGAGGTTCTCCCTGCCTTCTTGCAAGTTATCAACAACGCTCAAGTTAGAAGAAAAAAACAGGAGCAGATGCCTTTCCCCATCTTTGTTGTTTTGATCCCTATCTTGAGGAAATAAAGCTTTGGTCTGACTGCAATGTCAAATGTTGTGAAAATGTTTTTGTATGTACCCATCTTGACAGATCTGTTCAATGTCCTTTGTGGTGAAGTGTGTTGCTCTTGCTGCTACTGAGGGATTAAAAAAAACCAAAATGGGATTTATTTTGTAACATGGTAAAGCTGCAGAAGTGATTCTGCTTTAGGACAAAAATGAGGTTTGAACTGTGGGAAAACTATGCTGGCAGGCATGTGGCTGAGTGCATGAATGTCTTCCCGTGTCTTCCAACTCTCCTGTTTCTCTGTCTTACAGACTTTTTTTGTCCTGTTCTTCCTCAAGCAGACCTGTCCCTTTGATTTTTCTGTAAAGTTACTGACTCACCTATGGGAACTCTAAAACAACCAATTCTTTCCCTCCCTAGCATTTGTAAGAATACTTTTGAGTTAACTTTATGATCACCTGTGGGCAAGTGGGATGTTTGCTGAATTCTGGATTTGCTTCAACACTGTGCATGCTATTGAAAAGGTCCTTTAAGCTTATTCTGCTATTTCCCATCTGACCTTATGGGAAAGTGTTTTTCTTCTGCTTTGGTTAGCTCCATGTGGAGGAGCTCAATTGTAACCCTCTCCTTTCCTTGTTCACGTCATGGCAGTGGTGTCCCTTGGCCCTGCAGGGGCTCTCTCTCACAGCTGATGCTGCAGCATGCACAGCAGCTCCTTGCTCCTTGTCTGCATCCCAGGGACATTTAGGAAGGAGGGTCATGGGCTGTGTGGCTTGTCCTGGCAGGAGTACTGCAGGTTGGGCTCCCTGCCTTAGCTCTGGGTGGCCGAATCCACGCGGCTTTGCCTGTTCCATGGCTTCTGCATGGGCTGTTTGTTCCTGTTCCATGTGGCCAAGGTCAAAGTTCAGGCCGGGCATTTAATATCATATCTTAGAAATTGTGCTTGAAAAGTAACTATGTTAAATGCAATAATGATGTTTCCAAAGCTTAAAGTGATGGGGAAAACACCAAGCTTTCCAAACAAAACAAAAGGAAGTCGAGGGTCCTTTCTGGAAGTTTGTTAAGCTATTTTTAGTGAAGTGACACAGCTGTGAAATTAAGGTCTTGCTTTTCAAAAGACCTTACAGAGAAAATTTTCATCCTATTTGTTGTCTTTAACGATTAAAAAAAAAAATCCACCTGAAGCTAAATCTGTGTAGTCTTAAATAGGATCCTGGTGCAACTCCCAGATCCATGCAGTCCCTGAAGGTCTCATGGTGATCTTCAAGGTTCTTCTTCAAGGCCTCCTTACACCCTTGTTCCGATGGGGAACAGGCCCCTAGGGCTTGATACTCACCCCAGTATTGACACTTAGCTCTTGTCTGAACAGATGAAGTTCTGTAGTGCATGGAATTGCAGACATCTTCTAAATTGGTCTTTGTTTTCAGACAAACATTGGCCATCAGAAGTCAGCCCAGCTAACCTGAGTCAGCAGAATAATTATGAATATACTTAAAATAAATTCCATGTTTAGGTTTCTGCTGAGTCAGGGCCTCATAAGTGGATCCATAGCTGCTGGAAGCTGGTGGTGCTCTATTGAATCAGAAGAGAGTCAGCAGTTGTGGCTTGCATGTAACCATTTGGGATGGTTAACAAAATGCATGATTCTTGAAGAAGAAATCATCAAATGATTAAATTAAAATATATCTGAATGCGTGTGTAAAAGCTGGAGTGCATGTTGGGTGTATTTTCTGTATATCAGCTTGGCTACTAATGAATAAATATACAGGTTTCCCTTCTACCAATAACATGACTGGTAGGTTTCATTTTCAGGTTCTTCATGTGACACTGTTTGAGCTTTGAGGAAAATGTTTAAATCCAAGTGGATATGTAAGAAGTTGTTGGATGTAACACTCTCAATAATATAACACATGTTAATAAGAAAACTGAGTTTTATCTGTAAGACATGTAGAAGTTTCTGTAGAATTCCCTTAACATTCAGTACAACATTTCTTCTTGTGTCCCTATCAGTGCTGAGTATCCAAACTGACAGTCTCTCCTTTTGAGTATGCAGCAGTTTTGGAAAGTATTCTGTGATTCTAATGAAATTCAGAGAATAGAGCATGATTTTAAATTTACTGTAGAACATGATTATTAATTTACTGTAATACTGCCAGAAGTGCTTTTTCTTCCTCCTCCTGGTTAGCAAAGGTGATGTCTTAGTGTTTTAGAGCATTTTTAGGGTTTTTTCTGTTATCCTCTGGTCTTTGTAATATTGTTATAGTGGTCTCAAGGATGGTTATGCAAAGCCCGTGACTCTAAACTAAAAAGCATAAAGCTCTTCCATGCAATTACAACTGAAGAATGGCTCAGTTCCTAAAGCAAATGCTGACCTTCTCATTCAATCACTTTGCACTCTTTCTGTACATGGCACTTGCCCCATCTGGAGTGGCAGGCTGGAGAGGGAGAATCCCTGGCCAGAGCCTTCCTCCCCAGGAGGGAGCCTCATTCCTCTAAATTGATCAAGTGTGGCACCATGACTGAAGTGAGAGCCAAAACTCTGTGGAGTCAGTAAGATGCAGCTCAGAAGGAGGGAAGCTAATGAGCAAATTATCCTTATCTTTTGCAGGAAAAAAAATCCTGTGTGGATGAGGCCATGGTGCCTGCAGGGCTTTTTGGTTTGTTTTGTTGTTTTAGGTTTTTTTTCCATGCAAGCTTCTAATTTAAAGCTCTCCTTTACAAAAATGCAGTGAAGACATGTTGCTAAATCAGTGACTTAAGACATTTCTTCAATTTACTTTCATTCCTTCAGTTTTGAAGGTCTCTTGCTCTTTTTGACAGCAAGCCAGTTTTATTGCAAAATTTTATTATATAAAGTTTTTTAATTAAAATACGCATATCATAGTTAATCTTTTTGATGTTCTTCCACATTGCATCAGCAATTAGGTTTTCATTTAATTAACAATCTGTTAATGTAATTGCAGTAGAGAACATCAGAAGTGCTGTGGTTACTCACACAGCACCAGTCCAGAGTTCTGCAGGTTTGAGTTCCCTCTTCCCTGCGAGGGGATGATTGGTGCCACTTGACCAGGGTCTTGTTATCTGTGTTGTGCACTTTCTCTAAAGCACAGGTTTACATCTTCTCACTGAGGAGTCTAAACTGGTTTAAGTCTCGTAAAATAAAACTGTGTGGTGAATAACCAGGGGTTTAATTTGCAACAGCTCATGAGGATGCAAAGCTAATTCGTTTGTCTTTATCAGCAACGGAAGAAGTCAAAATAGTCTAGTCCAAACTACTCACTCTCGTGTCTTGGCACTGATGATAATGTCTAAATTCTAGGAATGCTGGAATACCAGTTTGACTTTTTTTATTTTCCTTTCTGTGTCAATTTTGTGTCCTGCAATTTCTCACCATGCGCACCTGCCTGACAGCTGAGGCTCTGGGTAAGTCTGTGCCATGCTGTGACCCTGGTGGCTGGTTTATTGTAGCCCTTGCTGTGGCCTCTTTATGGTGTCTGGTCTCCACTAACTGCCTAGACTTTAATTTCTAATGCAACTAAAATATTGCCTAATCTTAATGAACAAACCATCTTCTGATTTATTTTCTTTTGGCATCTAATTGGAGCACTGTAAAAGAAGAAAACCAGTATTGTGGATAAACCTCTGGTTTATTTTAGAAAGGGATAACATGGACAAATAAATCTTGTCACAGCTGGGAGAGAAGTTAAATGGAATAGACATGTCATCAAGGTGATGTTCAAATAATTGAGTATCTTATTGTTAATATGACTTTTAAAGTCTAGAGCCTAAAGTCCTTAATGTTGGTCTTTGTAACCTGTGATCCAAATTCCCTTTTTTCTGAAAATCGCATGCATCTTTCTTACCTGATAGATAAGAAATCACTATATTTACTTCATGCTGGGGGAAGGTTTGGAATTCAGCATCACAGTTGTCTCCTGTTGCTTGATCACATCTCAGATATGTTTAAATTGGGGTGCTGTTTCAGCTGTTTTGCAAATTTAAAGAAGCTGACTTGAGATGCCATTGTGAATGAAGCATGGTGTTTCTGAATCTGAGCAAAGTGCTCATACCTGCCCTTGTAGGTGTAGTGATGTAGGTGTTGCCTTTGGGAGAAGCCTGAATTGATAAATCAGCAAGTTCTCAAACGAGATGCCTCCACTGGGCTCCTGGAGCTGGGCCTTGTTGAGCCTCCTGCTTGTCCCCATTTTTTGAAACCACACGTTGTGGTTTTCCTGGTTTGTAGTTCAATCTAGAAATGTCATTTGGCAACTTGTAGCTTTTCTGTTAAGGCAAAACTTTGCACTTTTGAACATGAGCAGCTGACTCAGGTCTCCAGTAGCCAAAAGAAAGACTCGGATTTGCTTTCTGAAGGAGACTGAGGTTAATCCCAGTTATGAGGTTTATGGTGGCAGAATTCTTCTGTTCTCAGCACAGATCCATATTAGTTCATTTTGTTGGCTTTACTGTGCAGAACTTAAAAGAGGTTGTTCGTTCTGGCAGCTGGAGCAGGTATGCTCTTGTAAAGAGGGTGGTTTGGGAATGACTGACTTGGAGCTTGCTTTGGTTTGTACAAGTAGAGGTGTACTCAGCATTGCCTCATACCCTGTGAATTCTGCCACTCTATCAAGTGTCCAGTACTGAATATTCAAGTTCTGTGCAGATGCTTTAAAAAGTGGAAGGAAATAGTCTTCATGTGAGGACATGAAAAACAGTAATTTCACCAATATTTGCTGCATTGCATTGTCAATAACAGCATTAACTTCAGCAGTCCGACTTGCACAGAGAGAATTTTAAAATTATTTGGTGTTGCAGTGAGTATTGCTAGTATGCCTTATAAAATATAGGCATGAAATTGGGTTGAAATATAGATTTGCCTTTTCCTTTTTCCCTAATATTTTTTCTTTACTAAAGTTTTTTCTGAACAATAGTTATTTAAGAAATTGCATGAGGCTTTCAGCCAAGATTCACACAAAACACCATTAAATGCAAGTTCTGTTGCATGTTGGTCCTCTAAAGCCCTTGCATGTCCTGGTAATGATGTAAAGCACCTGCTATGAGGATAACATATTGAGACTGTCCTTGAAGTAGCAGCACATCCATGTTACTTTTGATGAGAAGCAGTTCAGCTCCCTGCACATGGTTAGCTGTCACTTGCCTGTGTCCAGCCACTGGTGACCAGGCTGTTGGAGCATGGTGTTGTTGGAGAATTCAGTCCACAGCTTCTGGTCATGCATTTCTGCTCCTCTTTGCATCACCAGAACTCCTCCTTGAGAAAGGCTGGATTTGAATTCCTCCTCAGTGTCCAGATTGTTGACTTGTTCCTCTGGGTGCAGCCGGACGTGCTCTGCAGAGCCATCCCTACCTCCTGTTCATGTCAGGCTGGTTCCAGACCAGTGACCTGTGACTACATTGGATGCTTTTGACCATTGCTGTTGCTGATTGTTGTGGTGGGTCACTCAAACCTGCCTGCAGCTGGGGTAGGAGTGTCCTTCCAGGTGCACTTCCACAGCTGCTGCATGATCAGACTCTTCTGGAACTATCTTATGTCATTGTGGTAGTTGTGTTGGTTTGGAAGTGTTTTGGAATGCATAACCTAAAGGCCAGAGAATGTGGGCTGGAGGAGATAATAACTTGCTGATGTTCCTCATGAAGGTGTGCTTTGTGACCACAGCAAAAATACTGCAATCAAAAATACTGCCTTGGCCATTAACCTTCTCCTTGTTCAAGGGGGAAGAGAACTGCATTGCTCTCCAGTGGTTGATACTCCCTTCTGAGATAAGTAGCAGATTCAAATCAGTGGAGACCCAAGGTGTCTGAGGAGCAGAGGGGGTCAGCAGTTGACCCTTACACCTTTGGTGTTCTCTGGGTGTAGGAGTGCTGCTGTGGGGATGTCCTCTGCTCTGCTTAGCAAGGGAAACTGGTTCAATTAGGCAGAGATCTCATCCCTCAGATTTCCTGAGCTGAGTGCAGCTGGCGATTCATGGAGTGGGAAGAGCTATGGCTGCTTTCAAAAGACTTGCTAGATTGATGTCTGCATTGTGGAACTTTCAAAGGATGTTGATAAAGCTTTCCTCCTCCTAAAAGATGAGTTATGAGAAGTCACCAGGGGAGAGCTGTATTCATCTGTAAACATCTGACTTAAGAGCTTCATCTAAATGATTCACCTAAGCTTGTTTCCTGCTCTGAATTATGCCTGAGACAGCTTCTGTATCTTCACAGACTGCCCAAATGCCCTGAGCATAAAAACTCAGCATAAAAACCTGGGTCTGTGAAAATACTGGTGAGAGGAGGTGTGTCTGTTACTGTACTGACACCCTGGAAGAAATAAAATGGGAATTTTTTAGAGGTACAGAGGTAGTTGGAGAGTGGTGCAGTTTTACACATGCTTTGACCAAGGGGTTAAAATACCAGCCTGTACATTAGCCTCATAACTTTGTTGAATTGAGTGAATTACACAGGTGCAAATGAGGTTTATCCTTGCCCCAGGTTTTGGCTGCTCTTATTTCTCTGGTCCAAGATGTCCTACTCTAGGGTCCACAGAAAGTACCAAAGTTCACTAGAATTGAACCCACTTTGTCAAGGATGTCCAGTTGGTTTTCACGTGTGTGTGTTCTCACTGTATAGGCAAATGCACCTAACAAGGATTTACTGCATTATGTGCATGATTATGGTGGAGCAGCTGAATGTTTATAGCAGTTCTCCAGAGCTGAACTAATGAGTGTTTGATTTAGTTTGCAGCTAATATGTTTTGCACTTGATACATCCATGGTAGTGAGCCAGTATCTAGGCTTGAACAACAGGTAGTTATTTTACCTATTGTAATTTCAGGCAGCACTAAAAAAGGGCCTGAGCAATGATGCAAGTTTCTGTTTCCTAAAGAATTTGAAAGAACAACTCCAGAGAAGTATTAAATGTTTAACCACTATATCTGATGGCTGAGTATGGGGAGGGCCTGAAATGTACCGAATGGTCATGAAGCAGGAAGGCCCAGTTTGTCTCCTGAGAGTGACAGCTAAAAGGCACAGGACCTTCAGGGAGGTACCCAAAACTATAACTTACTTCTGGTAGATGGTGATTTTGATGGAGGAAGCAGAGGACCTTCAGACTCTGTTCTTCTTAAAGTTTATTCACTTTCGAGTAAGTTTTACAACCACGTTAGAGCAGCCAGACTGATCTGCAGGATCAGACACTGCTGGAAGTTTGGTACCAGGTGTCCATGGCAGTGGCCGTGTCCATGTTGCACTGCATGTGATTCTTCAGGATCCATTGCAGGGGATGCAGGATCCACTGCATGTGGGTGTCAGTGCATTTTATCTGGACTATGTCTAACTCTCTACAGAGGAGAAGTGGATATATCCAGCCTGTAATTCTGCTAAGCCAGCGTGATTCTCTTTGCTTCCATCGCTGCTCTTTTCCTGCAGCTCTGGCTGTGTATCAGTGCAGGGAGGCTGATGGCTTTGCCTTGCTCTGGAGTATTAAGAAAATACATATGATAGTAAGGCAAAGTTTTTTCTTTGTAAGCCTGACATTGAATCATCTGCATTTTGTACTACACACATAAAGAGACTTTTTTCCTCTTGCTCTTAGCTTTAAATCCTCTGTGCAGAAAGGTTATCATCCAAAAAATTGATTTTGGGTAGCTGCTTGTAACTCACCCACCATTTTTTAATGTTATCTTCTGGTAGTTAAATTGCATGTGATGGCATTTCTGGGAGATGTGCAACAAATTTATACAACTGAGGTCATTTAAAATATTTAGGGGTGTAAGCTGCATGAAAACATCTTGCAACTGCAGTGTTACTGGTTATAGTATATATAGGAGCAGCTCTTAATTCCTAGAGGAATATTTTTTTGGCATGATGCAGCATAAGCAGTCAGCGCAGAATAAGGTACTTGGTTGTCACAGAAAGTTTTGGTATTATGAGTTGACTGTAATTAACACAGTGAAGCTTTTTGTTGCAAAACATTGGAATTTAATTGTATCCATTGACATATATTGGGCATATATATATGTATATATATATATGTCCAAAATATATGTATATATATAACGTATGTTGAGAGGTTTGGTTTAGTTGGACTGTGGAATGAAGAAAACTATTTCAGCGGTTGGTTTGTGCAGAGTACTCAAACCCAGTGGTCCAATGATCAGTAACATGTCCATAGCAGCATTTTGTATAGGAGATTGATTTATTAATTTAGTGGCTCCACAAAGTTCTCACTAGGACCTTGTTAAGCACAAATGCAACAAGACAGAGGAGTACACCTGGGCTAGTGATTTATGCTCTCCCAGTTAGTAAGATGTTGGTTTTCGGCAAGGATGAGGTGAAGAGTTTCTACAGCTAATGCTCTGATAAAGTCCTTATTTAAAATGCTGTCTTTGGCTTGTTGAAACCTTTTGAATTGAGCTGGATTTCTATTCTGTGTAAAAAGGGGAAAAAATAAATGCTTTGAAATGCTTCATTTAATTGTGGGGGGGAACATTCTTATTGATTTGAATTAAGGGAAATGCTGGTTGAGACTTGACTTGCAAAAGCACAATCCAGCAGCAGTGCTGGCTGAAAATAATGTCGTCTTCTCTGGAGAGGCACAGTTTTGACAATATGTGCTCTTGATTGTTTCCTGCATACAGGACGGGGTGACATTCAGCCCCAGCTGGATAGTGCTTTACAAGATGTCAATGATAAGTACCTGCTGCTTGAAGAAACTGAGAAGCAAGCTGTCAGAAAAGCTCTGATCGAGGAGCGCGGTCGATTCTGTGCTTTCATCTCGATGCTGCGCCCTGTGATTGTAAGAGCTCTTCGTTTTCAGTCAGTACAATTCACAGATTAGATAAGTGGCCAGAAGCCTCTGAAGAGAGTATCTCGTTATGTCTTAGGAATTAATTTCTAGAGCCAGAATACAGCCTGTATCTCTCTCTGTCCAGCAAGTGGTGAGAGTTGGGACCTTTCTTGTAGGCGTTTGGAGTAATTCAGCAATGGAAAATACTGAATACCTTCAAGGTGACTGATGGGTAAACAGTGAGAACAAAGACTGAAGTCAGTTTGTGTTCTTTATGCATTCCAGCCTGAGACATTGCAAATGCAGTTTTTCCACTGCTTTCCTTCTTAATATCACATTTTAATATAAATCCTCCTTACTCCTACTCCGGTGCTAGGACTGATAAATGTTTCAAGACCTCCCCTGTGTATATAATGACATTATCTGACAAATTGCAGGCTGCTTCTGTGCAGTTTTCTGATAGCTCCTTTCCTTCTACATGACAGTTTTTCAGTTCATTGGAAAGATTTGAGTAAATTTTCATCATCTCAGGTAGTCTGAAGCCTGACAAGGAATTGTTCATGGCTTTGTGCAAGTGAGGTGCATTTCTGAAGGGTCACCAGCCTACTGGGAAAATGTTCCTAGTGCTTGTTTACAAAGAGCATCAGTCTCAACAGAAAACCATTGTTAGAGAATTAGAAAAGTCATGGCTGAGTCCTGCATGAGCAGGAAGAGGTGAATTCCAGATTCAGAGGACCTGGAAGAAATGGTAGCTAAGGAATTACTGTGGTAATTTACAGTGCAGGAATCCTTATCTGAGTTAACTGTCCATGTAATTTGAGCCAGATTCAATCACAGATGTATTAATGCCCTATACTTGTATAATGCCTTTAACTTAACTGTCAAAACCTATGAATTTAACCCCTGTTTACACTCCAGCTAAAAATTGTTAGGACACATTAATGAGTGTACATAGAGCAGTTAGGTATTTGTCAAGTGCAGCAAAACTGACACTTTTTTTCTGAAGATGTCACAAAAAGAAGGCTGAGACTTAGTTATCTTGTTGATGAGAGAAAAAATTTCTGGGCATTAGAATTTAGAGCAATCTTAAAGTAGTTGCAAAAGTCTAAATTATATTTTCTAATATATTATTTCTAATATTTTCAACCTTTCATAATTGCTTAATATGGAAAGAAAATGCAGCTCCACTGGGCATCCCCACAGTCATCAGCAAAATTATAAAGGTCTTATAATGTGTAACAGGTCTGATTTTTAAAACCAAGGCTGTGGTTAGCCTGGCTTGTTTTTCTTTTCAGGAAGAAGAAATATCAATGCTGGGAGAAATAACCCATTTACAAACCATATCAGATGACCTGAAAAGTCTCACCATGGACCCACACAAATTGCCATCCTCAAGTGAACAGGTTAGCTCTTGTTACCTGGAAGACATTTTAATTGTGGCTTGCATCACTTTTTCTTTTGTGTTGTGAGGAATATTGACTACTAGTGTTTAGTTGTTTAATGATATGTTTTGTAGAAGCTTTACGGCAGCAAGGTCGTTTTCAACATGAGCAATTTTTTTAAAAAGCCTGTTTTGTTGTGAAAATTTGTTTTCAGAGGCTGAGTGCCCCTAAAATATTTGGTGAGACCAGAGTGAAGTGGTAGCAGTAACACTTTGAAGGATATGAAGATGCCTGATTTCTGTGGAGAGTGTTTGAGAAATGAGTGTCATCTCCTTGCCCTACGTTTGAGCATGCCTGTCTTTTTGTAGTCACAAAATTGCTGGGCTTGTGTAGCTTGATGGAGTCTAACCTATGAGCATTTTTCCATGCTGTCCTTAAAATGCATAGGAAAATGTGTGTCATTAAATGAATCCATATAGGACATTTTTCTGCAACTCTGCTGTGTGAACTCAGTTTTTTTGTCATACTTAAGAATCACTTTATCATTGACCTAGAAGTGGAAGGCTCTGTTGTGGTTGAATACTGAATCTTCAGTAATGGTTTAAAATGTTACTGTACTTCAACTCAAAGGCTGTGATAATTTTTTAAGTCAAAACAAAAAAAAAAAAAAAAAAAAAAAAAAAAAAAAAAAAAAAAAAAAAAAACTCACTTCATAAAAAAAAAAAAACCAGAAAAGCTTCTCTAATGCAAAAGAATAAATCTCAAATTTAGTTTTTAAAAGTTTTTTTTCCATTCAAATCTGAACTAACTTTCTGTGGTGGCGGCCTTACTGTTGAAGTGTGCTAGTACTGGGAAAGCCAAGGATGGAACTGACTCTCCTGTCTGATACAGTGTAATTTTGGAAGAGAACTGAGACTCAATTGGCACTGAAAGTTTGTGGCAGGGATGAATGTAGTATGACAAGCAGATGCTTTCTTTCAATAGGGTGAAAATTTTTCCACATCCTTGATGCTATTGATTATCTTTCATCAGGTAATTTTAGATTTGAAAGGTTCTGATTACAGCTGGTCTTACCAGACTCCTCCATCCTCTCCCAGTACTACCATGTCCAGAAAATCTAGTGTTTGCAGGTAAGTCAATTGGTAATATTTATTTTTAACCTGTTGGGGGCAAAGGGAGGCAAGTTCAGACTGTGAAATGGATTTGTATACATTCTTAAATCTTAAAAAGCAAGTCTTACTGAAACAGTTCCTCATGGTCTTTACTCATTTAAGTGTGTGCTGGGGATATTTAAAAGGATGGGCATGACTGAACAACTTTTGAACTCAACACAACTTGAAGATGCTTTTGATTCAGTTCTCTTGAATCCGTTTTGGATCAAAGAGCAGACTGTACTGATCTAAACTCTTGAGATTGTCCATTCATAATTTCCTTTTCTGTTTTCATGTGATGACTTTTTAGATTATTCTAAGTAGCTGTTACTAATCAGTAAGTTAAACTATTTGAAAAGGGGAAAAACATCCTTGACAATTGCCCTATCAGTCTGGTAGATGGAAATGCTTTTTTGATACAAGTTTTTTTGACTGTTTAATGCTGTCTAATGCTGTCCTGAAATATGTTGAAACACTGGATTCTGTCTATGCTTTCTCTGTAAAAACTGTTTTCTCTCATAAAACAGTTTATTAGCATGTTGCCCCCATCTCCTGGTGTCTACATTTACTCTTTCCTTTTACTGAAAAGGAAGATACCCTGTTTTGTATTCTGCTCAACACCTCTCTAGCTGCTCTCAAATGATTACCTTTCAGTTTGCTTTATGAACTATGTATTACAGGTTCCCTGTGTATGAGCAAAGTTATCTACAGCATGTCAGAGCAAGTGAACACGACTTCTATGTACCTACTTGTCTCTGCATGCAGATATATATAAAAAAAGTCAGTATTTTATATATATATATATGTGAAAATGTGCATATTTAGAGCAATGAGCACAGGCTTAAAGATGCAATATCCTGAAGCTATAAAAGAAAATGGCAAAAAACCTCAAAAATTCATCATCTCTTCCCAATCAATTTCATCTTCTTGTACAGTAAAACCTGTATGGCACAGACTGACGTGTGGGTAAAACAAAGCAGAGCTCCTCTTGCTCTGCTCCCTGCTGACTTGACATCTTCTTTGTACATGGTGTTGGTGTGTAGGAGGTGCAGCCTCACCTATGTATCCTTTAGAGCCATCCTTAGGCCAGGCTCCTGCCAGTGCAGCAGGGAGCTGCCCTCAGATTGGTGCATCCTGCTGGTCCTGCTCAGCCACACCAGCAGGAAATCCTGAAAGCTCCCACATTGTGGCTGGCATGTCTGTACTGTCATGCATGGATTCTGAGGATTAAAAATCAATCTCTTCCTTTGAAAAATCACTTTGGTTTGTGTCAATGGATATTAATTTTGGGGTTTAATTCTCTGGTTGTTCTTGTTACTGACTAAAGCTCCATACCCAATGGCTTGGCTTCACTCCATGTGCTGTCATGTGTTTTTATCTGGTAGGAAGCCTTCAAGTGAGCAAAACATGTCCCAGGTACTCTGAAGTGTGGGGGTTTGGTGATGCTTCCAGAAGTCTCACATGCTGTCCTGCTGGCTATCTGCAGCAGCATGCCTAGGGGAAGACTTTTAGATGAACTCCAGTGTCTTTGGTCCCCCTGCTAGAAATCCCATTGACAATCCGGGCCAAGTGTAAGTCAGGAATAGGAGAGAACCATCAGCAGACACTTTCTGAGCAAGTGCCGTGCTCAGGGAGGGCACGTAGTGATTCCTTCATCCCTAACCTGAGTTTGAAATCTGAGTGGTTAAGATTTGATCATTTGAATGACACTCAAGATGAAATGCCATTTTCTCTCTGGTTGCCAGGGATACTGCAGCTGCTTATGGTTCTTTACTGATATATATGTGCATATATATATATTTAATTTGTCAACATTTTTCTTTTCCGGTTTATGCTGCCTGTTGCTAGAGACATGTGGAATGTTAATTGTACTGTATATGGGTCTCTCCCCACCCCTCCCTTGTGTCTTTTCCTCTCCCCTTTCCTTTCTCTGTTCCTTTTGTCTCTCACAGCAGTCTGAACAGCGTTAACAGTAGTGATTCCCGGTCCAGTGGCTCGCACTCGCACTCACCTAGTTCACACTATCGCTATCGCAGCTCCAATCTGCCTCAGCAGGCACCCATGAGGCTGTCCAGTGTGTCCTCCCATGATTCTGGATTCATGTCCCAGGATGCTTTCCAGTCCAAATCGCCATCCCCCATGCCACCAGAAGCACCTAACCAGGTACGTGCAAGCATGAGAACAAAAACCTGAGTGTGAGCTGGACTCTCTAACTTGGCTCACCTTTCAGAAAAAGGATCTGATGTGGTTTTGGGGTACCTGGAGTCAGTTTAAACACTGAGGGTAAGAGTTGTCTCAGTGCATTTCATTTATCCAAAAGTTGGGCCTCTAGCTGGAGTGATTTATGCTGCTTTAGCATAAAAGGGAGGAGTCACTCTTGGGCTGTGCATTTTTCCCTCTGGTCCTGGAGGGAGCCTAGATGCCTAACTTTGAGATAAATACAGACAACCAAGAGCAAGAAGACCCACCTTATAGAGGTAATAATACTCACTTTACTCACTGAGGTTACCAGTTAATATCCTGCACAGGTTGCAAGTGGTCAATATCTGGTGGCTCTTTGCTGTTTAATGGACAAATATTGATACCAAAACATCCTTTTGACAGCCATAGAGCTGATAGTGGTGGCTTTGGCATTAGAGAAACCTTTTATTCCTCCTCTGCAGTGGGTCTGGGATACTCTAAATGCTACCAGCATTGTCATACAGAATTGGTTTTGCCATTTTTTATGACACCCATTTCTGTGGATAGACTTGAATTTTGGATTCTCAGTTGAAGACCTTGCAGAAATAAGGTTTCTGCATGAAAATGGGAGGTGTTATTAATTCTTTATGGAACTCATAAGAAAATAGTTTTTATGTAGTCATATATAATAACATCCTGAAGCCAGTCAGACAAAGAGGATTTCATGACAAATACAAGCAAACTTTCCATGAGCATTTTTGGGTCTGCAGAAGGAAGCTGCTACTCTATTTGTTCATGGCATTCGTCCTCTAAAAACTCACTGGCCATCTGCAGGCAGAGATTTGCAATGCTCTGTGGCCTGTATCTTTCAGCACCTGAATTCTCTTTGCTGTTTTGGGTTTTTTTGGTTGTTTTTTCAAGAAATCACACAGCAACTGTAATATTTTTAAACAAGGCTGAATTGCCTGTTCACATTATAAATCCCATTGAAAATCTTACCTACAGACTGAAAAGGACCTAGTATCCTGTTGTTTAGTATTACTTACACCTGAGGTCACTGGAGAGAAACTGTCTTTTACTTCAAAAATGTAGTTGCACTCCTTTTTACGTGTTGGGGAGTAGGTAGTTTTTTAGACATGGTTGGGGAGTTTTAATCCTCATAGTCAGCAAATGTTAGTGGTTATCAAGTGTCACCTGCCCATGGAAACTACCCTAGACCACCTTTGATAGCACACAGACCCTTGCCTTTTGCAGAACATTGAGTAAGTTGTACCCTTAGAGAAATTTTTTAAGTATCATCCAAAACAACACTGGTTCATTTAGGCTTGAAACACGTTCTCAAGGGAAGCTCAATGATTTTTAAATTTATTTCCTTCTTTCATTTTAATAGAAATGCTTTATTTTCAAATGATACCTCTTCTGTCCCCAGTTTGGACGCAGAAGCATTTTTTATAGATGACATCCTGAAGAACTTTGTGCACACTAATAAAATGAATGTTTTGTTTAGATTGGCTATGGCTAACCTAAGTGAAATGCAAAAAAGTAAATGAGCAATAATAAAGTAAACTGGAATAGTAACAAGGTAAGGAAGTTGACTTTTAAGATACATACATCAGTTACACATGCTAGCATCATCTTTGGTTTTCATAGTATCCACTGCACCTGCATAAAGGGCAGTAATCCACATGATGATGCTACGTTTGCAGACAAGGATGTAAATTTGCAATTGCTCTTAGCATGAAAAAAATCCAACACCTCTCTTTGCAAATTCCCCTGTTAAGCAGAGGAGAGAACTTAGGCTGGTATCAGGTGGCAGAACATCCTGAAAGTTGATGGGAGTCACGCTGAATTGCACCAGCTAAGTTCATATGCTTTCACTTCATTTTAGAAACTGTCCATAAGGTTGCAAACTGATCCAAGCATCACTTGAGCTTTTCATGAGCTGTAGAAGGCTGCAGCAGTGTGACAAGTGTAGTGTGTTGGTATAACAAATAGGTATGTGCTCTGTATGTCTCTGGTTCTGTTTACCTTTACGCAGAGGAAAAGGTAACAGATCATTGCCTGGCTGCTTCATCTTTGCTTAAGTGTCTTGCTTTGTATGTTCAGCACTAAGTAAATTGTGTGTGTCGTGCTGACAGGTGACTGTGACTGTGAGCTGAGCAGAGCTGTTCAGTGGGCAGCGTTACCCGTGTTGTGTGTCTCTAACCAACTGACAGATCTCCCCGTGGGGCTGTGCTTGGAGCATCGGTGCTGGGTGGGAGGAGGCTGCTGCTCTGTCTCAAACACTGATGACATTGTTTCTAGTAGTGACACTGAGAAGGCAGAAAAGCAAGCTCTGGAACCAACAAAGGAGATTAAGAGCTGTGTATCTTGTGCAGGTGG
Organism: Peucedramus taeniatus; assembly: GCA_013400575.1. Taxonomy (NCBI): domain Eukaryota; kingdom Metazoa; phylum Chordata; class Aves; order Passeriformes; family Fringillidae; genus Peucedramus; species Peucedramus taeniatus. Next base: position 18,405 of record WBNO01026493.1, on the reverse strand, counting down.
AGGCTTTGATGATGTTTGCTAGCTACATGCTGTGACATGTGTTGGATCTACAAAGCCCTTTTTCATTTAATAATGAGTTTTAGAAAAAAGGTAGACGGGGGCCATGTATAATTCCCTTATTGTAGGACTGTGAATATATGAGTTCTGTGAAGCTATTATGTTTATAAGCTCACCTATATTTTAGGCAAGCGTCACTGAAAACTAAATTGAATTTCCTCAAAATCACAGATGGGGGTGGGGAGTTGGTGGGAATCTCAAAGAAAGAGTAACTGGAGATTGAAACAAGATTGAAACAGACTATACCAGAGGAGAGATGTCTGACCAAATGAAGATTGTTTTCCAGCCTATAGTTGCTAGTAAGAGTAGTAAGTCTTTACTGTTACCACACTTAGCATAGAAGATGGGAAAAAGAGCAATTATAGAAGCAGACTGCTCTTTCTCTGGTGTGTGAGGATCACCTTCCTGCAGTTGCTGGGAGTGGAAGGGTTAGCCTGTAAGGGAAGGTCACTGTAAAAGGCTTTAATCATAATTAAGTGTAGCTGAACAGCTGGAAAAGCATCACAGGTCTCTTTCTGGAGTGGAACAGTTTCTTTAAATGCCAGGTGTAAGGTCAGGCATGACCAGCATTGCCCATGAGGCACAGTGAGCTCATACAAAGCCCTTCTGACAGACCTGCTGGAAGCACAGAGTGGCTCTTGGATGGACATTGGATGTGGCTGCTGCTGCTAAACCCACACCTTGCCCTGTGTGGTAGACAAACTGAGGCCTGGGAGTATCTGTGATCACATGATGTAGTAGTAGTAGTAGTAGTAGTAGTATAGTGATGTTTGATTCAAGGCATGATAATAGTAGGAACCACTGTATTTGAAGTGAACATGCAGGGAAGCACTTACACAGTTGGATTTACAGGCTACTTGTGACTTTATGGAGATGAAAGCAAAGGGAGAGAAAGAAGCAGATGAAGATAAAGATGTTGATCAGCTGTCAGACAGCAGAGAGATAAGTCTTTATTGTTAGAATGATCTGGAAAGCAGTTTCCCTAAACAGTGAAGTAGAGGGAAACTGAATGTGAAGTTGCTTCTGCAAGTTAGAATAGAGGAAGTAAATGGTTACAGCTGTTCAGTTTTCCATTTAAATTAAGAAATGCTTCCAAATCGGACCTTAAAAGAAACCCCAAAATGGAACAAGAAAACCCACCAAAACATAAACAAAACAAAAACCAAGAATCAAGTCCAAACTGAAGCACATCTGTAAGTTATCACCAGATACTTGGTTTTCCTAAAATTCCATTTCTGAGTTCCTTCGTTATAGTTTGTCCCTGACTAGAAAGAAGGGTCAGTAGAGGCAGATTCCTGGAAATTAGACAAATTGAGGAGGTGACCTTGAGTCAGTATCCAGAGCTTTTCTAAAAGTAGCTGAGCCCATCTTCCACTGATGGGACATTGGACCACGCTCATCATTAGGATTTGTCTCCAGGAAGCTCTGTCTCCTATTTGAGAACAGAAGAGGGTTAAGAAAGCAATGCCATGTTTAAGTGTAAAACAGAGCAAGCAGAGGATGCAAGTAATCCAAGATAACCATGGTCCTTTTATAGGTTAGTAGGACAGCAGATGGAAAATATAATTGTACAGTCCAGTAGTTCAAAAAATCTTTTTTTTAATATCCCTGCTGGAACTCATAGATGCCACACCAAGCAGTGGGACACTATCCAAGAATAAGCCATGACTCATCTGAGAGACCAGAGACCAAGCTACACTTGTACAAATGTACATTTGGGGCACTGCTTGTCACTGCAGAGCATAGCTTTAGATTTATACTGTTAATTTTAAGCTTTTTCTCAGAAGAGATAATTTTAGAACAGAGCAGAACTGCCATTATCGCAGCTGTGGGGAAAAAAATAGCTAAAATGGAAGAACTGATTTTAAAAATTACTCAAACAAAACAGTAATTTTTAAAAAGGAATATACTAAAACAAGGTGAAAAAATCTGATAATCAAATTTCTCACACCATGGGCTGGGGAGTAGAAATTGGTCTGCCCTGTGTGTGTGCTCCCAGGAGAGGTTGTGCCAAGGCTTGTGCATCTAGAACAAGCACTCAGAAGTCTGGACACTCTTTGCCTAAGCAGTAGTTGTGCAGTTTCTGTTTTCAGTCCCTGGTGTACTTTATGGTAAGAAGGGAGGTCTGTGCTTCCCACACCCGGGTGCAGTCATTCAGGACTGGCTCTCCAGTCTGGTCCAAGCATCCTTTGACCTCCTGCCAGTCATGTTTTCCTTATGCTTTTCCTTCAGGAGTTCAGTATTCTTCTGCCTCCCTCTCCATTGTTGGAATCCTTTTTTAGCAAGACCAGAGATTCCCTTTCTCTGTGCCTTGCAAGTTTCCGAAGACAAGGAGACCCTGTTTCTGTACCACCATCCCTTGCATTTCCATCAGCTTCCAGGATGTTTTCCCCATGGCATCTTGGTTCAGCCTCTGTCTAGCTTTTGTTGCTGAAAACAGACACACTGAATTAGTGGGAGAGTCCTTTTTGTCATCTTTTTTACACTTTGGAGGAGTCATTTTATTGAAAAAATAATTTCATCAGTTTCAGTCTTTTTCCCCCCATACTTTGCATCTTCAGAATCTGCATTTTTGACCTTTTTTAATGCATCTTTGTTGGCAATAAATCTCATCTATGAGCTCTCTCTACCATTACTTGACAAAACCTTGTGAAATTTCTGTCTTGTACACACAAGTAGTGTATTAAATGTAAACTGTAAGTTCTTACTTGTCACCCTTGGGGCATCTGTAGAAAACAAGGAAGCATGGGAGATGCCATGCTTGGCACTCAGACCCTTCCCTGTCTCTCCTGACATGTGCAGAGCATGCAGACCCTGGAGGGTCATTCAGGCCATAAGTTGAAGGTTGCAGAAAGAATTTTCTGTAATTGCATTTTTCTGTCTTGTTTTTTTTCCTGGCTAAACCATTACAGTAGTGTGAGTATTTTCCTGAGGCTTCTTTTGCTGAGGTACCTGGAATGTCAGGCAAAACTCTGGAGTTTAGTGTAAAAGCTAGTTTTCTATAATGCATTTTTCCCTAGGGGTAGAGGCAATAGTCTCATCTCCATTTAGTGCACCATGGTTATGACTGATGGCAGAATCAACTGCAGCTAATTTTTGTCAGTATTCTTATTTTAGAGGCTTTTCTCCAGTAAAAGGAGTTGTATTAAATCAAGAATGTGACAAGTTCCACTAAATATCATGCCACTGCATCATCAGGTACACCACTTTCACTGCTGCCCTTAACAGCTCTGTGTCATTTGTTGCTGTTCCCTCTGATTGTACCTTCACCTCAACTCTTACTGCACTTTGAATACAAGCCTTGTTAGCTGAGCATACTTGTACCCTAAGCATATTTGAGAGGTCACCTGCAGATCATCTCATGTCAGCATAGGGTGGCATGAGTGTTACTTCTATAAATACTCCATCACTCCACATGCTTTTTAAAATGTTTACGGCCTTTGCAAAAATTCACTTAAATCACAGTTTACCAGTAAGCTCAAGATGCTGATACTGTTTTGACTTCTCAGCTACCCCAGCAGCCTTCACCAAAATCCTTATGGTGACAGTGTTCCATCCTGAGAGACCTACATTTCCTTCTAACCAGGCAGCTGGCTGTACATTACCCATCTGTAGCTCCTGGTGAGCAGTGAGACACCTTGTGGGGTTTTAGGAGTAATTGCTCCTCTACACTGCCTCATATCCAGCTGTCCTTCTATTGGAAACTCACTCCAGATCTTACCTAAGGTTAACTGGTGAATTTTACTTCAGGTGAGATTCCCTTTCCTCTTCAACATGTCATTCCTTGAAATTGCTGTCTTCGCTACACAAACTGGATACAACAGCACATTCTCTCTGCTGTCATAAAACACCTTAGATAGAGTTGTTTCACAGGTCCTTGGCTACTAAAGGGTGAATTGGTCTTGCTAGTGTTGAATTTCTGAGAGTGAATAGAGCTCAGTACTGCTCTGACAACTCTGCCAGTATTGGTGACCATGTCCATGCTCTCGGTTGGACCTGGACATGCATCCCTACAGAGCAGGATGCCACTTCTAAGGGGGAGATGTGGAAGAGCATTGTAGTTGGTAAAATGGTTCATGTGGTTATTCCCTTTGGCCTTTGTGTGGTTGAATTAGATGCTGTTGCAGAGGTCTGACAGCAGCAAAGTACATAAAGGTATGCACTGAAAATTGGAGAAGTTCCTAGGTAGGAGCAAAATGTCTGATGTGTTCAGTGGACATTTTGTGTCCTGCATTTTCCTTTATTTTCCATCGAAGCCCCTGGTATTTTCTGCCTCACTGTTAGGAGAAGGCACATGGCAAGCACATACCACCACTTTGCACTCAGCAGAGTGCATGTACCTTCCTGCTGGCTGCTGGGCAGGAGGGTTTGAGTCAGAGTGCTTTTGGTGTATGCATCCTACCTGCAGAGGCACATGCATACAGGTCATGCACTTTGGAAACCTCCAGTTTTGGTAAGTATCACTTATTTCTCTGTTCCATAATACTTGAACCCAGATGAGCTTTTCACAAGCACTTTTGCAGATCAGAGTGTACAAGAACTTGTGAACGTAAGTGACGTTTGCTACTCTATGTTTTAAATCTAAACTTTGTGTCTTTGAAGTACAGATGATCTGCTTTTCTGTATAAATCAGTTGTTTCAGTATATTGCATGTTTGGACCACAGGTGCCCTCAGGTCCCTCAGCTTCTTGCTCTGAGACAGCAGCAGAATTGAGATGCTGAAGTTGCAATGAGGAGTTGAGATTGCTGCCTCAATTCCCTCATTCCTAAGCAGTGTGGCAAGTTCTCGCATTAAGCAAGTGGCTTCTTTTTTTTTTCATAGATTTCATGAACATTAGCAATAGTTTTGAGCAGTTTCTAATTGATCTTTAAAATCCTAACCCTTTGCTTCTCTCATCCTTCCCTCTCCTGTGTGTCTCTGTGTATGTGCTTTTTGTCTTTTTGTTTGTGATTTTTTTTTTCTTTCCTGGTGGCTTGTGTATCCTTTCCCTGCATTGCGGTGCTGTTTTATGCTGCAGAATTCGTCCAGCTCTGCCTCTTCAGAAGCCTCTGAAACCTGCCAGTCAGTGAGCGAGTGCAGTTCCCCCACCTCAGTCAGCTCAGGCTCCACCATGGGGGCTTGGGCCTCCACAGATAAGGTGAAAAACTTCATCTCCAAGACATACAAACCTACTAGCTCGTTATCCAAACCCTGCAACATTTCGACAAAGCCTCCATGCATGGTATGCAGCCAGGATTCCTCTCTGTGAGGATGAGACTAGGAACTGCTGCACACTTCTTTAGAAGTCAATATGTTTGAATAAAAACCACAATTGCATTTGGACTAGCTACTAGGACAAGCTACAGACTGGGCATTTTACAGAGATAATTTTCTAAAAAAAGGTCATTTTCCAGCTTTTCTACTCAAAGAGATTGTGGAATGCTGCCCAAACCCAGCTAGTTGCTTGACAAAAAGCACCTTGCCCAGGTTGTGCTGTTTGTGGCTTCTCCCATCTCTGCCATTAGGTAGCATACATTACACTGAGTAACAGGGGTTGTTTTTTGACCAAAAAGGACAGCAAAATACACATGGTTGGAATAAATTACATGGGATACACTCTAAATTGGGGGAGGAAGTGATAGCAGTCTCCTTTCTCATCTGGTAAATCCTTGCTGTTGGTTTTTGTTGTTTTGTTCTTCATATCATCACACAGCCAGAACATGTCATGTTTGAAGGCTTTATGCTTTTCCTCTCTGTCCAGCTACACAGACTAAATGCCACCAATGCAAATGCCTTCAGGACTGATTGGAAAAATTCTGTTTCTATGTCCAGAATCTACAGGGTACCTAAGTTGTAAAGGCTTTTTCACAGTGTGCTGTTTCCATGGACAGAAGGAAAAGCTGCTCAGCCTGGAGACAATGACTGCTAGATTGATGCCTGAAATTTGTTATAGATAACAATTTTCAGGCAATGTCACTTATGAACCAAGCATCGTATCAATTTTCTGTTTTTTATTTGCAGCGAATTGAAGAATTTCCTTTTGTTTTAAGATACAGAAATTTTCTCCCTAGAACATCAGTCACAGTGTATTTTCGTATTCATTCTGTTATATTAATTTCTCTGTTTTTGTTTTTTTATTTGTTTCATTTCCAGTTGTCTAATGGGTTTTATCACTGTAGTTTATCAAGTGACCCATCCGTAGCTTCAGTTGGTGCAGGTCCTTTCCCTCATTTCCCGCCTGTCTCCCGCGCGTGGACTCGGGCTCCCTCAGCCCTCCTTCCAGACTACGTTCATTATTACACCATTGGGCCAGGCATGTTACCATCATCTAAGATCCCTAGCTGGAAGGTTTGTGTTCCTTTTGTTGTGGCAGTCCTCACCTCCTCATACCAACAGCATGCACACGGCAGTTGTTGCTCCCTGTTGGTCCGTGTAATTCCTGGTTGATTTGCTCTGTTTGGTATCACTCTGAATGGGCACTGCATGGTGAAAATCAGACCTAAAATCCGGTTGTGGGTATTTCTGAATGACCTTGTGCATTCTGGCACAAAGCTGACAACATCTAGGTAGGAAGGAATAGTTTAGCTCTGAAACATTGGTGGGAACACTCTGGGCTCTACTCAGGGGGGAAAGAGCTTATTTAACACTGTCAAAGCTCTCACTTGAGCAGGGAAGGGCATCCAGTTGTTTCAGTGGGACCATACATTGGACACCCTGATGTTCTCCCTGTGGCTGAGCCCATGGCTCTAGGCAGGCACACTCTCCTAGATCCAGCTGGAGTGGTTTGAGAAGGTGCTCAGCACCAGGTAAACCCAAGTGGTGACTGAAGCTTTACTGCCACAGACTGGAAGTGCTCGCTCAGCTCGTTTTGCTCTCTTGGGGAGACCACCAAAAGAGTGCAGTAACTTCTGTCAGCTGCTCCAGCTGGATCTGCAGGGATCCTACTTTGCATCAAAACATGTCTGCTCTGCTAGAGCCTGAAAGTTCATCCCTGCCAGCTGGTTCCCCTGGGAGACTCTGCCCTAGAGCAAAGGGAAAAGGTCTCTTGTGGTTTGCTCTGGATCCTCAGCAAGGCTGATGTGCAGTCGACAGTAGCTGTGCAGGTTTTAAGTGCTTGTGGATGGTTGTATAATACTGCATATGCACCATGGGACCCGTGTATATACATCTAAATTGAGATAACTTGTTACAAATGCCCTACTCTCTCTCCAGCAGCTACAGACTGTTGGGATACATACAGGGTGGCCACAGTGGTCCTGGGGCTTCAAGGTCATGTGTTGTGTCTCTGCTAGAAGCACTTTGCCATTATATTTCACAACAAAACACTTAGAGCAGAGACACAGTTGTCAAGGCAAAGGGGAGTTTCATATGAGTTAACAAAACCAAAATACCTGTCTGTCCAAGGGGGTGTGTCAGTTCAGCAGCCTTGCATTTCTCATTTCTTGGACTGAGACATCTCAAGAAACCCACAGTGTGGTCTTAGTCCATCATCAGTTGTCTGTCAGAAGGCTGTGGGAGGCTGCCCAGCAGGCAGCTGGGAATGTGTGGGGCCCATCCTCATTCACCACTAGTTGTTCCTTTCATTATTAAAGCAGTCTTTGTCTCAGTGAAGGAAAACTTTTAGGACTGGAACTGCCCCTGCAGCAGCTGGTGTTGGAGGAGCTGCTGCTTAGCACTGGTTGTGCATCCCAGCACAGGGCCCAGATCAGTCAAGCTCTTTGTGTGCAGTGTGTGGGTTCTGGACACCCTCAGGACTTTGCTTAATAGAGCCCTGAGTGAATAGGCCCTCATGGCCTGAGGAATTTCTGTTTCAAATGTAGTACCAGTAATTAGGAGAGAGGTTAGTCTTTCTTCAGTATGGACTATCATTATAAACTAGATTTCAGTTAGTAAGTAAAATGAGAGATAACTCACAGTAACTTGCTCCATTAATGTATATGAAAAATCTGGTCAAGCCTAATTTTTCAGAACTGAAGACATCTGTAACAGCATGTAATACTAGAACCTGTATACATCTGGAACAGTTACATTATTGATTGGACATTTATCTGTATCTTCTGCTGTATGACAGTGATTTTTGTGCTCAAAATTCTGAAAATGTAGGCTTTGACGCCATGGGATTCCATTTAGATAAAAGTATAGTATCAAAATGTTAAATACCTTCATAGAACATTTAGGTAGAATGGGAAATTTAGATTCCTTTTAATAAAGGAAATAGGTTTGATAAATGAAGATTTTTAATATCCTCAAAATTTATTTCTCACCTTACTCGGAAAGGCATATCCAGTTTGATACACAATCTGTTACATTAAAATTGCCCTTTTGTGTAGTTTTGCCTGTAATTGAAGCACAGTTCCTGATGAAAGCTGTCCCTAACGAGCTCCTTTCCTTAGGACTGGGCCAAGCCAGGCCCATACGACCAGCCCGTGGTGAACACATTGCAGCGTCGCAAGGAAAAGCGCGAGCCAGACGTCAATGGAGCCGCTCAGAGCGGAGCCCCCGCGCCCCCCGAGGAGGCCCAGAGACCTCGGAGCATGACGGTGTCTGCTGCCACGAGGGTGAAGCTCTCATTTCAAATCCCCTGTTGGGTGCAAAGGAAATGGCCGTGCTGGCTCCTGCCAGGACTTCAGACGCACTTTCTGTTGTGTTTATCTGGGAAGTGGTGCTGGTGTGGTTGGTGGGAATCATGCAGGCAGGAGGGAATGCACCGCTGGGTACTGACTTTCATAGAGCAGTGTGCTCCAAAGAAGCATCTGTTGCTATGCCCAAGCAAAAGGCTGGGCACAATCCTATTGGATGATGATGGTGACAAGCTCTGATGGGGAGGAGAGATAGCTAAAAGCAGGTGAAGGTGACTGACCCTTCCAGGTGTAACGTGTCTCTCTCCTGTGTGTGAGCAGCAGGGTGAGGAGATGGAGGCCTGCGAGGAGCTGGCACTTGCTCTGTCCAGAGGGCTGCAGTTGGACACCCAGAGGAGCAGTCGGGATTCTTTGCAGTGCTCCAGTGGCTACAGCACCCAGACAACAACTCCATGCTGTTCAGAGGACACGATCCCATCTCAAGGTACCCATTCAGGAGATGTTCCTTTTCAGAGCATTCCCACCCTGGCCATCACACACTCACCCCATGGTGCCAAGGAGCAGTTATTGCTTGCTGCCTTTGTAGTCAGCTGCGGGGAAGACTGGTGTTGCTGTTAGGAAGATTTTTCCAGCTTGGAATGCAGCCTGGATTTATTAACTACATAGAAACCTGCACTGCTGCATAGTGTACTGAGCAATTGTATTTTCTTGTGCACTACTTCAGTGAGTTTCAGCCTAAGGATGCCATCGTTTTAAAGAGGATCCTGGATTTATAAATGACACTGGTATTGCATCCAATACTTCTTGGGTCCTTTCTGAGCTATTGTCTCAGCAAATACACACTCAGGAGCTCTGCCGTGTTCCATCAGCACTCTCAATCTGCTTTAGGTTTCCCTTGGTGACCTTTTATTTTCCTGCCTAAGCAGAAATGTTGTAATTGGAAAAAGAACCCACTATTAACCTTAACTTAGGCATAGCTAAGTTAGGAAGCTGCAGTATGGTGTTGGGTTTTGTACCCTGTTTCAGAACCAACAGCAAGCTGAGACCAAGCTTGGTGTTTGCAGTTCAGGCCTTGTTTCTTCAGCTGGGGTGATTGTGCTGTGCAGTCACAGGAGGCAGCAGGGCTTGTGGAAGGCCAAGCTTGGCTCAGCACTTACGTGGAGAGGAAGGAACCCAGTGCAATTATTAAAGCTGAGGCTGAGTTTTCAGAGCTGACAGCTGGGTTTTACTTTGTTTGCAAAACAAACAAATTTGCAGCTGGAATCACTGGTACACAGTCCCCTGAACCCACTTGCCTAATCTAAAGTACATTTTTCAAGTATTTCTATCTACAAGTGATGGCATGTGGCCTGTAGGTTTTGGTATCTTTATGCTGGTGACCAATATGAAGCTTGTTCTCTTTCACAAGAACCATGGCCCCCCTGCAGCTGTAGGATTGGTCTGCCGTGATGCCCTCAGGCATCAAATCTTGGTCACAGAACCTTGGACTTTCTTCCTTCTAAAGGTGGAAACTCCCCTCATTCTTACTGACTCCAGACTTTTTTGTTTATCTGTCCGTACTTCAGACTTACTGACGCGACTCAGCTGTCTGCTCCAGCTTGATCCTAACTCTGTCTTTTGGCATCAGTTTCAGATTATGATTATTTCTCTGTGAGTGGTGACCAGGAGGCAGAACAACAGGAGTTTGACAAATCTTCCACCATCCCAAGAAACAGTGACATTAGCCAGTCCTATCGCAGAATGTTTCAAACCAAGCGTCCTGCTTCCACCGCAGGTCTGCCAACCACGCTGGGACCGGTCATCGTCACCCCCGGCGTCGCCACCATCCGACGGACGCCTTCCACCAAGCCTTCGGTCAGGCGCGGGACCATCGGCGGAGGCCCCATTCCCATCAAGACGCCGGTGATTCCCGTCAAAACACCAACTGTCCCCGATATCCCGGGGGGGCTGCCCGGTGCCCTCGCCGGGACAGAAGAGTGCCCCGAGCAAAGTCTGGAGTCTCCAGCAGCAGGAGATGGTGGGCAAGCTGTCACCGGCATGCCCTCGTGGAGCGGGCAGGCGGCCGTCAACCCTCCGGCGTCAGGCCAGAAACTGGGCGCTGCCGAGGAGCAGAGGCAGGCGGTCCCCGAGAGCGAGGGCGAGGAGGGCGAGCGGGATGGGGTGGGCAGCCTGGCTCCCGTGGGGCAGGCGGAGCTGGAGCCCGGCGAGCTGAGCCCCGGCGATGTCCCGCAGGGGGAGGATATGCTCAACGCCATCCGGCGCGGGGTCAAGCTGAAGAAGACGACCACGAATGATCGCTCAGCACCTCGTATTTCCTAGGAGAGGAGGAGCTGCCAGACTACTGAATGCCGAGAAGGAACTGTGAGAAAACTAATTTGTCTCTATCCATTCCAATCTGTAATCAATGATTTTTTTAAGATACTCGGTAACAGACAGTCTGAAAGTACTCTAAAAGAGAAAACAAATGAAAGAGCATAGTAAGACATAATCTTCAGTGGTGTTTTAATTTGTAAATATCAATGATTTTGTTTCTGCATTTTTTTGATCTAAGTTACACTTTTAATTTTTTTCTGAAGGTGCCAAATCCCATTTACCTTTTTTATAACTCTCTTTGTAAAGTTTTAAATCATAGAAGAAAAAAAAAATTGTCGAGTAGTTAACTTCAGCAAAGGGATTTAATGAAAATTTGGCTTTTTTGCAAGCTTTTGTAGAGCGCCTTGTAATAGTGAGGTTAAAAAATAGAACAATGGGACTTATAACAGTTTAAGTCGAGCTATATGGAACGGATCCTCATTTAAGTATTTAAAAAAGTTTGAAAAGCAGGAATAAAAATTGACAATAAAGCAATATATATAATGCAAGGAAGAAACCTGCAGTTGGTAGAGTTATTGGGGGGTAGTGGGGGAGGGAGATGCCATCAAAATAGCAGATGCTGTTGCACAAAAGTAGCCTAGTAGGATGAATTACTAGTAGCTTCATGGTAAATGCATCAGAATAAGCCATATTGGATTGCAGTGTTTTGTTTCTGTAGGGTGTTTTAAAAAAATGGGTTTTTCCACATTTCTTTTTTGACTGCACAGCAGCAACTCTCAGTCACATGCATGCAGCCTTAACTGTGTAGGCTTGGTTCTTCCACCTTCATGTTTTGTTCCACTCATCCTTCCGCTGAATACAAACAAGGACAACAGGCTTAAGGCAGTTATAAATGTGAAAACATTTTTAAAATGCAAGCAGGGAGTTCTTAGATGTTATCAAAATGCCTTTTTCTGACTGTGCCCAGCAGGCTGGGCACCTTAGAAAGCCCAACTATTTTGAGAAAACACTTAAAAATTTGACAGGTGAAACCAGCTTGTGATCTAATAAACTGCGAATGTTTCTTTCCAATACAGGGGCTTGTTTTTCTTAACTTCTTTTAAATGGCAGTTGATTGGCTTTTCTTAAATACCGAAAAGGGTTGAGGGGTGGGGGGTGGGGGGTGATACTGGTTTTTTGATAATACCGGGAGTCTGACCGCTATAATCTCTTTTTTTGTACTTTTAAGTAATGTTTTTGGAACGCTATTGATAGAATCATTAAGAGTTGGATTTTTTCCTTAAAATAAAAGTAAGTTATTGCTGCAATACCCGTCTCCTAAAGCTGACAGAAATGTGCAGACCCCTTGGCATGACGTGTTCCAGTCAAGACAATCCAGAAGGATGCTGTCTGTCCACCCACAGCAGACCCACGTGTGGAGGGACACCAGACTTGCGGATCCGGGATTGTTTAAAAATGCACCAAATAACACACGTGAGGGGCTGGTTTCCACCACACACTGCAGATTTCTGTTGGCTCTAGACTTGCCTACATGACCTCTTATGCTTTAATACATAACTGCATTGGATGTGAAACTTCTAGTAACTGTGTAGTCACTGTGTTCTATATGACATTTTACACTGCTGTGCTTGCTAAACTTTTTTTTTTGTTATGGCTTAAAAGCAAAAAAAAAAAAAAAGCATGATTCTTAGAAGATATTGAACCTTCCTTTCTTTGAAAAACAAGCTCCTTATTACAGAATATAATAAACAGTAGTGCCTGTGGTGTAGCCCACCAATCTTGATACAGTAGCTGATGCATTGTGCAAATGAGGCTTTGAGATGGTTTTTGCATAAACAAAAACTGTTAGGAGATAATCTCAATAGTTAAAAGTGTTATTTAAACCTTTGAAATAAATGGATGTAACTGTACCCAAGTACAGCTTTTCACTTGTTTAGTTCTTAAACGTTAGTATAATCAGTAAAATTTAATATAAAATGTTGCCAAATTCAATGTAGAAAGAATGTGACAAAACACTTTGGATAGTTCTATTGTTTGTGTTTTTGCATATTGTAAAAGCAGTGTCACAGCTGAAAAATAAATTGTTTCTAATGGTAAATTATTGTGGTTTAGTTGCTAGTTTGTACTGAGAGTTGACCTCTCCCTGTGCAGTTTTTTGTTCTAAACTGGTATAAATAATTGCTGTAAGTGTGTCTCCCTTCTACATTGTAATGATTGCTTAAGCCTACATTATAAATAAAGAACTGCTGAAAAACTCCCGTATTTTGCTTCTTAAAGACTTTTTGCTTCCAGAGCATTGGATATCAGTGGTGGCCTTCAAGATCATGCAGGTTCCATCTGCATGTAATAGAAGTAAAAGAGAATTAAAAACCAAGTAAATAGCATTGTATACAGCTGTGTTCTACTGATGGGCACCAGCAGGGTAGCAGTGGAGCAGAAGTGCTGTGCTAACACTGGAAGTTCCCATTAAATAGTAACAGATGACGTTTCCCTGCACCTTGCTGCTGTTACCTGGCCAGGAAGCACAGGTGCCTTTGCCTTTTTGTGCATCCACCTCAGTGCTGGACCGCAATCCTTAGGCCAGAGGAGGAAAACTGCTGCTGCCAACACTGCCCATGCTACAGCCAGAATTTAGCAAGCTCAACACCAGCACCATCTCCCACAGCCCCCCGAGGGACTGAAGACTTTATTTTGTTCAGCTTTCTCAGCATTGAAGGCAGAAGGGGGAGGATGTTGCTCCCTTTTGGAGCTGCCACACAATAGCCCGGTTTATTTCTTTGCCACTGCAATGATTTCAGTTTTATCTAAAGGTATCAATTTGTTACTGCACTGGGCTTATGAGGCCAGTTTTAGTTAGCAGGGGGCTACAGGAGTGGCTTCTGTGAGAAGCTGCCAGAAGCTTCCCCCATGTCTGAAAGAGCCAATGCCAGCCAGCTCCAGGATGGACCCACCACTGGCCACGGCCGAGCCCAACAGTGACGGTGGTAACGCCTCTGGGATAAAAGATTTAAGGAGAAAAAAAGTTGCTGTGGGATCACAACAGCAGGTGGGGAGAGGAGTAAGAGTATGTGAGGGAAAGTCTGTGCAGAAGGAGGGGCAGGAGTGCTCCAGGTGGATCCATGCTGGATGCTTAAAGGAGGCTGAGAGTCCATGGAAGCCTGTGCTGGAGGAGGCTCCTGGCAGAACATCTGGAGCCCTGCAGAGGAGCCCATGCCCTTGAGTCAGTTTGGGTCAGCTGTGCTGAGTCCTGACTGTCCCCTCCCAAGATCTTTCCCACCCCCAGTCCACTGGTGAGGGGGATGCCCAGTGGGCACCCTGGGTGCTGTGGAGCACTGCTTAGCAGTAGCCAGAGCACTGGTGTGCTTTTAACACCTTCTCAGGACTATGAGGGTTGCTCTGTATAAAGTTAACCCATCCCATCCCAATACAGTCAGGAAAATGTTAAAGGAAAAAACAGTGTGGTTTGGCTGGAAATGTCTGCAAAAGGATCATGATTTCATTCTCCCTTCTCTCTATGGCTGTAGTTGAAGTACTGCTGAGCATCTTGTCTCACTCAGGTGTCAGTGCTTTGCTCAGCTGTTTTACTTGTTCCAAGTGACAGCTCCAGCCTGAGGTTGGCATGTGCTGAACAGCTTTGCTGGAAGAGGGCACACCTGAATTCTGTCACTACTTTTGGACTGAGTACAGAGAACAAATCCTGCTTCCTGGCAGGAATGAAAATTTCAGCTGTGGAATATGTAAAGCTGTTTTTTCTGGAGTTTTATTTTCAAAATTCATACCTATTTTAGCATGCAGACTTACTGGAAAGGAGCAGATTAAAAGTTTCTAAAAATCAACCAGATTAAAGTCTTATTCCTGAGCTACATATGTTAATTCTTGGAAGAGCTGAAGTTTATGCTTTGCCATCTTTTGTTCAGTTGGAGTTCACAGAAATATTAAGCTTTAGGTTTAAACATGGGCACACTCAAGTAACTTCTGTAGAATGGAAGTCAGATTATTAGGCAACCTAAATCTCCTAGCCCTAAAAACAGGAAAAAGGCTGAAGGGCCAGGTTTTCCTATGAGCTTTTGCTCAGTGGCTGTATTGCAACTGTTCTCTCAGAGGGCAGTTAGTGAAAGTGCTAGCAGAACTTCCCCTGTCTTGTACCAATGCTCTGGGAACATGGCCAGAAGCAAACAGCTTTTTGTCCCCAGTTCAGTGTGTCACAATGCCAGAACCATTTGTGATCCCTGAAGGGGCACACAAGAGCCACAATCCTCAGCAGCCCACGTGTGTTAACTGATACAGTTCAGTGGTTATCTGGGATTCAGTTTTTGTGGGGATCAACGTTCCTCTGGTGCTCTACAGCACTGGTATCCATGCCGAGGAAAGCATCACATTGTAAGGAAAGTTTGTGTCTTTTGAGATTTGATACAAAAGTGAAAAATGCAGCAGAGCCTAAGGAGGAGGGAAGGGAGGGAAAGATGTCTTTATCCTGCAGCAAGGTCAGAAACACCCTCATTACAAGAGCACCCAAAGCCCATGTCTGCTGCTGTCTGTATCTTTAACTCCAGCTTTAACACTTTGCCTGTATTTAGCACCACATTCCAAGTTATGGGGCTGATATGAACTGCCTGCACAAGCTGGCAGTAGAGTGTCAGTGTGCTAGAGAAGAGCAGTGTGCCAGAAAAACACCTTTTCTGTTACTTTATTTGGTTTTATTCTATTACTTTGAGGAGCAAGTGGCCACTGAGGTGCCACCAGCCTGCAGCACAGCCTGCTGCCATTCACACCCAAGGTGCTCTCACATGGGCTGCTCACGAGGTCGAGTGACGTGATGCCACCACATGGGGGGCAGATGCCCTTCCTTACGAGCTGGAGGCAAAGCTTCAGTTCTTGGACCATCAGCTGGAGTTTCTTCTTGTAATTGCTTAATCTAGAAGACAAGACACAGAACTGCTTTAGCACATTAACACACATTCCCATTTTCAGTGCCCAGGCAATGAGCAAAACGAGCCCCTGTTTCCACAGAGAAGAACCAGTGGTAAANGCACATTAACACACATTCCCATTTTCTTCTTTCAGAGAAGAACCAGTGGTAACACCTTTGGCTGACAGGTTTCACGTTTCCCAATGTTAGCCTCAGTAATCACTGTAGGCTCATACTACCGAATTAAGAAGGAATTTCTAGGAGCAAGAAGTGATTTATAAGAGAATTTACACTTAAAAGGTCGTTATTTCCATGTAATTCACGTCTACCATTACTCTATCAAACAGGCTGATTTGTTCTGCTCTGGAAGCTGACAGATAATTCCAAATCTGGACCAAGTTTCCCTGCAGACAGTAAGCAGGAGACTTCTGTTCCTGCACATCACCAAGAGCCATCACATGCTTTCAATACCTGTTTCTTGAAGCAGCACAAGTGCTGGCTGCCCCTGTATCAATTCCACTCAGAGTGCCATGTTCCAAAAGGATCAACAGAATTAACTGTTCTAAGAACACCAACTTCTTCCACCCAACTCTCAGTTTAGGATGGCCAGAAATAAGTCTCAATGCCCAACTGATGAGCACTGCAGCAAATCACTTTCAAAGGTGTAACCAGAAAGTATCAGAGCTCCACAGCAGCAGAAAAGGAATTCTCTGGTTGACAGCCTCCTTTCATCCCACTTCAGATTTTTTTTCCCCCCACAAAACTGCTATAACAGCTCTTACTAACTGACACAAGGCTGCAGGTTGAGCATTAACTACAAATTCCCTTCACAACCCTCCAGAAGCTGTAACAAATGTGTAGGCATTTTAGGTTGTTTCACACTGATTTGGGCTCCAGCACTGAAGAGTCTAACTGAGACTGCAGTAGACATTCAGTAATTTTTCCAAGAACACATCTGTGTCACACAGGTGCTAAAGAGACTTTCCTTTGCATAGAGCAAGCACTGACCTCTCTTTCCCAGCTCTCCCGCTGCAGCTTCTTCCACTGCTCTCGTTTGGCAAAGTAATCAGGATACATTGCCTTCTCAGAGGGGTGCCAGAAATCCAAGCACCACTCAGGAATCTGTTGAAGAAAAATATGATTAAAAATACTATTTTTATATATGAAATCACATTTGTACACACATGCAGAAGAATGAAACACAAAGGCTGAAGCCAGTCTTACTCCCTAGGTTTTTTTTTTTTCCATTTTGAAGTGCTACATAAAAACACCATTTAAGAGCTGCCTGACTACCTCAAGACACATGGCAGAGATCAGAACGTTTCACACATTATCCTGACCCACAGGAAGACATCACAGTGACTTGCTTAAATCACAGCATTCCAAAACTAGTCCCAGGTCATCTCAGTTTACTCTAAACTTTTCAAAATCATTTCATCTGGTGGAGGAGAAGATCTGATTTCTTCCCTTCCTTCTCTCAAAGGCAGCAGGTTAGAGGAATTCCTTCTCTCCAACTACTGATTTATTTTACTTGACAGAGACAGAACATTACAGATCATTCCTGCTCATCTACAACTACTAAGAAATGAGCAGTTTCTTAGGCCTTTAAGATCTTGAGACTGGTCTGACCTCTAAGACCTTCTGACAAGGGAAAAAAAACCCAAAATTTAAAATTTTGCAGTGATTTAAAAAAACCCGGATTGTTTACATCTTAAAGAGTAGAACACCGATTAAAAACAAAATCCACCCAAAAAAAAAAAAAAAAAAAAAAAAAAAAAAAATTTCCCCAAACAAAATAT
>WBNO01026491.1:6252-48824 GCA_013400575.1 Peucedramus taeniatus | reverse complement strand
TAAAATTTTTAGCATCAAAACAGCTTTCTGAGAGGATTTTTCTTGCCTTTTCTCTGTCTTAGCTACATTTAGGTATGTTGATACATTTAGGTATGTAGAATAATGTATAGGATTTTCTGTTAAAGATCTAAGTTTATTTTAGTTTAACATCATCAAATTAAGGTTCCAGAAGAAAAATCTAAGAGAAAGAAAGGGAGTTTCAGTATGCCAAAATATAATTCAGTCCTGGAAGTTGTTACAGAGGGTAGTGAATGTTATATTTCATTGGCCATAAAATGCAAGCAAGCCTGTTAAATTGTGGATTGGCACTAAATGTTTGCATTTTAAAGTGTGCCTTTGTGATTTTGGTGTAGAAAATCAGACAGACTTAAGATCAGATGAAATGAAATGATATGTAAGTTTCTCTAAGGTCCATCAAATTGCTAATTTAAATTAGAAGATACACCTATCACCTGTATTTTTTCATTTAATGCCCACTTCCAGTAAGACTTTTATTCCAATTATTAGTTACTTACTGAGGGACAATTTCAATAGACTTAATCAAGGCATGTAATTTACACTCATATTTAAATTCTAATGTCCTAACATTCCTAAAGATATTGATTCACTTTCTCAAAAATAATGATATAGATCAAGCACCATTTGAAACTCTTTACAATATTACAATATGGGAGGCAGTGCCATGAGGCTATCAGATACTAAAGACTTTTAGGGGACCCACTGTTCTCAGCAGCTGGAGGACTGGTAATATGCCCTTGTTACTGACACCCATCTCAAAAGACATGAGCAAGCTGTCAGTAATCCATCTCAATGTGACTGAATTAAGCCTACAGTGTGTGAATTTCTTTCTAATTAAAGAAATGAGAAAAGTACCTTTGAAGATCAAAAGAGTAGATTTCTCTTCTTGATTTAATTGCCATATCTTAGGTAAAAATTTTTCCTTTTGTAAAAACTAAGAGACACATATCCACTGACTGTCCCAGAATGTAGAATATCAGTAGAGAGAAATTAAATGTCTAGATAATATGGAGTGGATCTCAACTTGTGCATCTAGTAGTTTTACCATTTTTCATTTTCAATTGTGTCATTATCATCTCCAATTGAAAAACAATTGGATGTACTTTTTTCTCTCTCAGTAACTGTTTTCCGGAAATAAAGAAATATTTTATTAAGTTTTACTTTTCCTTTGAGCAGGACATTTCTGCAGTCTCTTTGATGTTGTATCTGTGGGACAATCTGTGAAGAAAATGCCAAAACCAATAAAGTAACAATAAATTTTCCCCCATATGTGCTAACTCTTCAAAGTTGAAAGGGTGGGTATCTTCTTTTAATAGATTTCAGAAAAGAATGTGACATGCAAGCATTAGCATTTGGGGAGTAGCTCCTGGAAAGAGTCTCAGAAGCATCTGTTTGAATGATAAATTGAACTCTTCTAAAAAATACAATTTTGCTATTGTAATGTATTAGGAATCTTCATTATTCATTTCCCCACATACCTGTTTTATGAGGATACTGAATTGTCTTGTTTCTTTTGTGCATACACACACACACACACATATATATATGTGTATATATATATATGAGATGCACTAATGCACTTTTTCTTCATTTACTGCTTTCTCTTTTTTTGCAATATGCACTTTTAATTTTGACTGCAATCTGTCCATCTGTAGCAAATTCAAACAAATGCATTTTTCTTTCCAGTTGCTTGTGTGGATTAATGTTCTCTGTGTAGATAATAAGAGAGCAACTTGACATTCCTTGCTAAGAAATACAGTATATTTACCAACTCTGTATGCCTGCTTTTTCTAAGACTTAGTTTCAAAGACTTGTGATTTTTGAAGATGGCAACGTTACATAAAGGGTATTGTACTTCAAGTTACACAACTATATGTTATGCACCATTATTTGATGAAATACTGTGAATCTGCAATTCAAGAATAGCAAGTATTCAAAGCAGTTTGTTTTGGCTTAGGAATACTTGTAGTGTTTCTGTTTTCAGCAGTATGATGAATAGACACATATTCTAGCTCTAAATGAATGAGATCAGATTCCAAAGTGCAAGGAACACAAAAGTCCATATGGGTTGATTAATTCTTCCTGAAGGGTTTTTCTTTAGGTTTTTTTTAATATCTCATTTGTACTAAGAAACAGGACAACTTCGTAGAGTCATAGATTCATAGAATCATAGAATGGTTTGGGTTGGAAGGGATCTCAAAGGTCATTTAGTTTCAACCCCTCTGCCATGGGCAGGGACAGCTTTCACTATACTGGATTGCTTAAAGCCCCGTCCAACCCAATCTTGAACATTTCCAGGGATGAGGCGTCCACATCATTTCTCTGGGTAACCTGTTCTGGTGCACTGTCATAGTGAAAAAGGGAACCTAAGTTTAGCTAAGGTGAGTTTATTTCACCTAAATAATCTTTTAACACATGAAGTAAAATAATAAAGGGTATCTCTAAAAAAATTTGACATCATGTTGAAATCCAGTTTTTCTGTAGCCATATAGGGCCAACTTCTCACAGGCATTTAATAGTCCAAATATGCAGCAAAATTGAAAAGTCACATTCAAAAACTTAATTCATAGTAGAATTTAGGAAGAACTAAGTGTATATACATGTGCTAAGAGTATAAATTCCTTGTGCTTCTGGGTCAAAATAATTGCAAGGTTGAGGTTGTTAGTTATTTATACACTTTTAAAATCCACCAGAGGCCTATCTGCAGCAGAATAAAACCTTTGAAAACTTGCTTTTAGGAGACCAAGCTAATGCATGTATCCCTTGGAATAAGAGTTATGCCTTGAATAAAGGTATGATGAAATTCACCTCATTTAGTCCTCAAAGTTAGATGCCTAGTCCAAGCTTGCCATTCATGCCAACTTTTTCTTCAAAATGAAGAAACAAAAAGAGATGACTCCTGAGAGTGATTAATCCATTCCTAAGACCAGCTTTTAAGTAAGGTGAGATAAATTGTCCTCTGGAGAAGCCTATCTCCTTCCTTTCCAACACATAAAGGAGTTAAGTCAAGTGCCTTAGACTACATGTTTAACTTCTGGACAGTGAAAGATTAGGTGAATGCTACCCTTTTTTGCCTCTATGATACATCTTCAGAATTGTTTATTCCTTTTCTTACTGTTCCCTTCCCACAGGGACTGCACTGATATATCCATCATTGTATAGACACCAATTCTCTAAGGTACTGTAATTTGTTGCTGCGATCTTCAAAATATTTTATATTATGTTTAACTTATTGAATAAAAAATTGTGCAAGACAATTTCGTCTCTTTTTTCACCTACCTCCTGTCAATGTATGGACTTGCATCATCGTTTTCCAGAATTATATAACAGTCAGAGAAAGAAACTGAGGTTTGTTGAGTTTTTTTTCAGTAATAAAAATAACTTTATATCTATAAACTTCTGTAGACAGAGGAAAGGACCAAAATAGAAAAACATCACAATGTAATAGTTAAAACTCCTTTAAGACTTTAGTCTTAAAATTTTGCTGGTAAAATCATATCAGAGAAAATGCCAGTCCTTCAACTACAAAATTAGGGACAATAATTGTAGGCCAAGGGCCTGTTCCTGATCCTCCATATCCCAACAGAGGACCAATGGGATTCCATGAAGTAAATCGTATTTTTCAGTGATAATAGACACTGCAAATCCCAGAGTCCACACCGTACCCTGGGGTTTATTCTGTTCTGTATCAGTGAATTTAACATCTGGAAATACTGAAATCCATCCTTTTTTTGTCTCTAGCTAAGTCAGTGGTAGCTACGAGTTTTTATTGAGGATTTTTGTTCAAGAAGAGACAGTTCTTGCACTGGCAGTGGTGGAATTTCTGGTCTATAGATTAGACTTGAAATTTGTTTTTGGAGTAGACACAGAGTAAAAATATAAAAAAAAAAAAAAGACAAAAGAACACAAAAAATTCAATAGATATTATTTGCTATCCTTATTTTTTATAACAGTGATACCAAACACCCCAAGTATACTCAAATGACCAAAAGCAAATATTTTAATTATGTTTAGTTGCCGATGTTAACAATGTAATTGCAAAGCTTTTCTTGCATTCAGCTGCATCAGATTTTCACAGTCAATTTTGCTGCCTGCAACCAAGCATTATATTTACTCTTAAATAACTATAAGTTTATTGATTTTTATGGGTTGAGGAGGAACAGGTCTGAATCCAAACTGGTAGCTAAAGAAAGAGCAGTAGAATGTAAAACTGACATCTGATCAAGTAAGTGTGATTAGTGCATATCTGTAGCTGACATGATTTAGTTGCATGCAATTCAGAATCATCAGTTATACTTGTTCCAAAACACAGAAGACTCTGGCAAGTTCTCACAACCAGAGTCTTTGTTGAAAATGTGTTCTCATTTGTAATTCTCATAATGTAATTCCACAGATATTAATGTAACTGAGAAAATAAACATCATACAGGATAGGTGGATCTACAAAAAACCCAATATAAAATAAACATGATTAACACAGAGTAATGAATTTGACAATTCCAAA
Organism: Peucedramus taeniatus; assembly: GCA_013400575.1. Taxonomy (NCBI): domain Eukaryota; kingdom Metazoa; phylum Chordata; class Aves; order Passeriformes; family Fringillidae; genus Peucedramus; species Peucedramus taeniatus. Next base: position 44,303 of record WBNO01026491.1, on the reverse strand, counting down.
GAGTAAAGTTTCTTCTTGTTTCCATTTGTGACATGTAATTAAATGTTATCTTTATTGACTCAAAGCCAACAAAGGGAAAAGCCAGATCAGTTACTTCTGTCTGTAATGTTTGGTCAACAATATTTCATGCCTCATTTTGAGCTTAAGGAATCCTGAAGCAAACAGAATTTTGATTAGTCAACCCCTATACTACTTCACGGTTTTATTATTCTTTCATTTCATCAGGGGAAAAGTTTTACAAGGTCTAGGATATTATCAAAGGCATTCCAGGTGTTGAAGACAAATTCCCTGACAGATAGCTTTATGCTGAGACTACTTCCAGTCCTCACTTTCAGCTGTTTCGGATGAAAACTGTCAGAACTACCTCATTAAAATAAAACATTGCCAGATTTTTCCTAACATAATATAATAAAAAAATCAAAATTATATGTATGGTTTCCCTTGTAATGTGAAAGTAATTCTTAACCAAAAGATGTAGTTTTTGAATTGCTGTGTCAACACCACAGACACCTCCACTACACTTGCAATAAGTGGAGAAGGAATTACCGTATAAGACAAGAATAAAATATTTCTCTCAAAGTGCCACCTTCTTTTTCTGAAACAGGTGGTATCTGATAAATGTGCAGTGTTGTTGTATATATGCATACTAATTTTAATGATATACATAAGACCCTGCCAGTTAATATGAATGTGTGACACATGGTTGGTAATCCCAAGACTAGAGTGATGCTCCTAGACTCCCCGTTTTGTGAGGGCAATGAGCCTAAGAAGAAAAGGCCAGAGTGGAACTGAAGATAGATCAGATGACTGGAATGTTACCAGGGCTGAAGGACTCTCCATGATAACCCTGAGGATGGTGGATAAGTAGAAGGTGGAAGGAACCAAGGAGGGTTGTTGGACTAAACAGAACTATGTTTGATAATATAGACTGCTGACATGGTTAATATGAATTAAAAAAAGGGATTGATGACAAGTGAATTTGTTGTCATTATGTGAAATAAGAGATAAATTCTTAGGGAATAAGATATAGCTTTGGCTGCTCCTTGCCTGAACTGATCTCTTCTGCCATTCTTGCCCATGACTACCACTCTTTTGCTCTAGGGGGCAGAAGCAGATCTACTGGAATGTCTTCTGCAAAGCACCATTTGCAAAGACTCTATAAAGGAAAAATCACATTACTGAGTGAAAAAGACGTATTATGTTCATAGGTAATTTCATTCACATTTTGCAGATAGGTGGTACTTACATACATATGTATTTTCTCCCATGGAAACAGACAAGCTAATAATTTACCTGAGAAAAAATTACCTTGGGAAAATTGTTTTGACAACAATATCTCCTTTGATTTTTATGAAAATAATAATTTCTTTTGGGATTTGGGTAGGGAACCAAAAATAGAGAATCACACCTCTCCATGTCATGTGGAGAACCACATCATTCAGTGGATTGTGATTACATTTATTAAGCAGGATGGCTCAGATAGAGAGCAACTTCTAGTCTAGTGTTTGTGTCTTACACATCATAGACCAGTCCCTTTCCCTCTGGTCTGGGTTAGACTGGCTGCAGGATCCAGGCTCACAGAACACTTGTGCTGGATGTGCCCTTGTCCTTGTTCTGCCCCTGTGCAAAAGGGTTTCGTCTTGGTCTCAGCCTTTGATATTAAGTCTGAGGCTCACACATGATGTGCTGATCTCACCTCCTATGGGGTAATTGTCTTCTCTATTACAGTGTAAAGTGGATCATCAGCAGAAGCTGCTAATGGCCTTGTTAATCAGCCAGCCTGAGGCAAATCACTTTGACTTCTCTATATCTAAGGCTGATTAGCAGTTATCATTATTATCTCCATGGTTTCTGTCATTCACCTTCCCTGGACCCAAATGTGTTAGGAAAGGGTGAAATCAGCAATAGGCACATTAAAATATTCTTTGTTCTGGGCTGCAGCATAACGAAGTCATTCAAATTGCTCAGTGTAAGAAGGTTTTCAAAGAGTTACCAAGTCTTTCTGAATGTAGAGTGGAGAAGGAACTGTCCAGTCTTACCCTCATTTCATCCCTACACATACCTCTGCATAATGCAGTGGATTTACTTGACTCATGCTCCAGAGCACAAAATTCTCATTGTGATTTAGCCTATGACAAAAAAATCAACTGGTATTTTTTTCTGACTAATTGGCTGATTTGTTGAAGTAAAGGTTCCAGCTTTTGCAACTCACCATTGCATTGCATAAATATTTGATATTAGAATATATTTGTTTGCATTGTTCAGATGTAATAATCTAGTAAGGCTTGGATAGTGAGATTTTTTAGAATAAAATATGATCTTTGAGCCTTCACTCTTCAGATCTTGTGATCACATTCTTCAAATAGGAGGCTTCTTTCAAGTCCTAAGAAAGAGAATAAATCCTAGATAAAAAAACCCAAAACATGAAAATTTCTCCCTGGTTAATAGGACTGGAAAGCTCTGATGTTTCTGAGGCAGATTTAGGTATAAGGTGAGTACTCTTTTTCTCCACTGCCTGGAAACATTAACTTGCTGCTGCTGAGGAAAGGTCAAAGCATATGAGTTGAAAGCTCCTGGTGAGTGTCTAGGCACCATTTATACTTTCGCCCAGTACTGGCAGGAACAAAAGGTGTGGTCCTTCATGTCTCTCCTGCCAATAACAAGAGGGACTGAGGTCTTTTGGAGGAGTTCAAGCACCATAACACTTTATGGAAGCACCATATATAAGTTTCTTTATACATTACAGTATTTACTTTTGAAAGCAGTGTAGAATTGAAAACTGATGAAAAAATATCAAGGAAGTAATACAAAAGTATTGCAAAAACTTTAATTTCTATTCCAAATTAATTCCTCCTCCCAATTTCTTTCAATGGCCCTATAAATGCTAGTAGCAAATGAACAGGCATGGGTATGTGTGGGACCCTTTATTTCAGCACTATTGCTAACTACAGTTGTAGCAAAATGATGGAATAACAGTCTCTGATCATAACAGTAATCACAGAATTGCAACTATATTCCTCCATCCCTCTGTTCTCCTTTGAACCCTTTCCTTGCTAAGTCCTGAAGTAGTAGGTTCAAGATGTTTTTGGACAGGTATGCATTGTTGTCCTGTATATTTTTGTACTGAACGCAATGCATCAGAAACAGGGAAAGTAGAGTTGTCAGGGCAGACTAATGTAACTGATTAGCTACTGTGACCAGCTGTATTGGATGGAGATAAGTACAGAGTGGAGGAAGAGATATTAAGGTTTTCAAATGCCTCCTGATGCTTATAGGACAGGACAAACTGTACAATTGCTGTGGAAGGCAGGGAAGGTGCAACATTCCTCTTTTTCTTTTTTTACTGTTCTTCCACACGTTTGAATTCCCGTTATAGAATGTGGCATCCTTTTAGGTGGAAAAGATTTGTGTTACCTGGCTTCTTCTATGCCCTCTAAAAGTTACTCTTTTTCTCCCATTACCGTCACTTTTCCTAGTCAGAAGAATTAGTATAATTATCTCAGTTCACACTTCAGTTCACAGTGAAGACACTCCAGTTTAATGGTCTGAGACACAGACAAACTCAGACACAGTTAAAATTATTTTTCTCACAGTCTCTTTTCTAAAGTCACTGTTCCATGAAAAGAATATTAGAATAAAATTTTTAGCTCTTACTTAGCCATTCAGGTCTCATGTTAAACCAGATTTTTTATTATTACTATTATTATTGTTTTTCCTTTTTTCTGCCCACCATCTGATTGCCTCACTGTGTTGCTGACCTCTCTCCCTCAGAAAAACTCTCAGATGATCATCATCGTAGGGGCTGAAAAGCAATACCTGGGGGCTAAATTCTGTTCTACTATGCAGATATGCCTGTGTTAGTTTAAAGTCACTTAATTGATTTTCTGGTTAGAGAGGCATTGGAAGTGGCTAAATAAGAGGCCAAGTCTCTCTCAGCCTTTGGCTCCAGATGCTGGTTATTACTGATAAATAATTTCATAAACTGCTTTCCTTTTTAGATATTTTGCTTGCAAACACGACTCTTGCTTTTAGAAAACTGTAATCAAGTAAGTGCTCTTGCTGTCTAATAGAAAACAGCGATAGCTGCACAGCACAGTTAGTGTAATCTCTTTCACAGTATGTCCACTTTTAATCTTTTATTTGGTTCAAAGAAACTGCCAGGTCAGAACATACAATTGCTTTCTCTGAAGGAAGAATTTGCCAAAGGTTTCCAAGGATGACTTAAAAAATTCTGTTAATTATTCTACGCACACATTTTACTTCCTTCCTATGTTAAGCAGAGTGAGTTTAAGAAATTTGAGACAATGAGACTCAAATTCAGTGTGTCTCTGAATTCCCTGAGACAGTGGCTGGGTAAGGCTATGGATAAGTTCCATATCAAAAAAGAAACTAATTGTCTAATGTGAGCTTGCTCATCTGAAAGTGTCAGCACTTATGCCTTTGTTACTTATAACAGAAAATTTTTGAAAACTCTAAAGCTTTTTCAGTCTATTGTGAATTCTGGAGTAAGAAAGGATTTAAAGCTATTTTCCCCTTAACCTTCCAGCAGTAAACAGCTGAAAGCAGATCCCAATTAACCTAAGCTATATGTTGTGCAAGCCCATAAAAAGTGGGGACATATTTGCCCAGACATTAGGGAGAATTGACTGTTTTTAAGTTAAACATTTATTCTTAAGTATGACAACAACAGCTGAAGCAGTCACTGGTGGCTAGAAGTCTGAATTCTGGAAAGCTTCAGGGCACGTTTCAACATGTTTGCATGGACAAAATTCCCATAAGAAGCCATGACAGTTTGTTAATATTTACCTATCCACATATTTCTCCACATTATTTGTAAACACAAATTATGTGACAAATTTTTACAGATGGGGGTATACACTCCACTTTTAAGATAGAAGTAGCAACACATTTATTAATATAAATTAGTGATTTAACAAAGTTTGATGGCAAGTGAAACACTGGTTTAACAAGATTCTATGGCAAGGTACACTAAATTATTTACTGCACAGAGGACTGGGTCAGACAAAACTGTCTGGGAGACCTCTTGAGTCATGAGGTTTAGAAAGGGCCACCTTGTGTTTTAAACACTTGTTTGTCCTTCTCAAAGGGGAGTTTAGGTGTATTTGGATTCAGACTTGGTTTCAGAGCTTGATGGATGATTTATATGCAAAGGATTCTGTGTGGAAAATAAATTCTTTATATCACTTAGCTAACATTTCAAAATTTAGCATGAGAATTTAATGAGAATCTCTTGTGGGAAGAAATCTATCCTCTCCAAGGAGTAACCTTAAGCAGCACCACTACTCAAGGGGACATCCTGGTCTGCAGCCCACTGCTGTGCAGGAGAGCTCAATGGGCTCTGGACTGTCCATTAGCTACAGACTAAGATAATTGCTTCATAGTCATATTTGCATACCAACTACAGAATTAGTTTCTTCCCTGCTTGGCTTGACTGGGCTCTTGACCAGAACCATGTTTAGGGGAGGCACATTGCTCAGATTAGCTCTTTGCCTCTGTGTTTTTATCAGTCTCCCCCAAATCCACTACAAGCTGGTTGCAGCCATCATGACCAGACCAGACACTTCCATTACTGCCACTGCTGATTATCACTTGAGTAGAATCACATGAAATAAAGGTCAGGCTGGGGGGCTGAGAACACCATCTCACAAATAGGCAGAGATATATTACTATAGATATATGGACAAATTAATAACAGTGACAAGAGAAAACTTAAGTATGTTTAAAGTTTCCATGTAAAAAGCAGTTAAATTCAATATTATATTTGGCAATGTAATGCTTGTGTTTTATGATGACCTTTAATAGACAGGAATACTAATGAGTCCTGTTTTCTGCATTTGTTATGCTGACTAGAAAACATGTAGAAATGCAAAAGGCAAGACTTAGATCGGTTTTGAACTTGATGTTCCATTCCTCATAACTCAAGGATTTTAAGTGTCATCAAGTTGCTGTAGCTGAATATATAACAATACTGAACGGGAAAATTACTGAAGAAAAGTTATTTAACTTTAATTCAGTTTTTAAAGTATTATAGATATACAATCTATATATTGTAGCTGTCTGGAATCTACCAAATTCTCAAATATTTTAATTTTTTTTAAATAAATATTTATTTAAAAAAACCAAGCCAACAAGAAGTCATAACCTTTCTGGCTTTAACAATGAAAAATCACTCTGCCATCTTCAATCAATGTAGAATAAAGTCCTCTCTCATTCAAATGCGTGTTAAACATGGACCAAAGTTGTTTTTCTTAGAGGTAAAATGGCTAAGAGCTTTGGTATTTACCTCAAAATCATTTCTGCTAAAATGCCATTATTTGTTGAGTTTCAATCAATGGAATGGTTATACTTTTTTTTGTTTTTTATTTTCATGGCAATATAAATATAGTCAATATTGATATCAATATAATTGATGTCAGTATAACGGAAAAGTGAGAGCTTGGTTGATTTGCAATAAGCAGGCTCAGATCTTCAAGATGAGAATATTACACATTTCTATGGGTATCAGAATTTTACCTGCCTCTCTTGGTAAAGCTGATTTGATCATTAGAATGGATTAATTTCCCCCATTTCCATAAAGTAAGAACAAATGTCTGTGGAGGTGCTTTTTTGTTCTAGCTTGTTAAGTGTTGACCTTAGTTTGTCATTCAATTGAACTTCAGGAGTTCAAAAACTCCAAAACAACATTTAAATACTGGAAGAACAACTTAGTGTGACTAATATTTTCATTATTCTTTTTAATCTCAAACTAAAACCCTTATCCCTTCACCTGCTGTTTGGACTTCAGCAATTTTAGGTGCATGTATGAGCAGATTGATTATGTTCTCCCTGCTTGCTCCCCTCCACTGAGGATAAACCTTACTCCAGCCTTTCCTCCTGGACTTGCATCCAGCTTTTCCACATTCTTTGTCACAAGGACCCTGGCCCTATTCAGCATTGGTTCCTCATTTGCATTAGCTTCCCTTTTACTGTTTATACAGTTTTAGAATCCTTCCTTGTGCCCCTTAACATCCCTTGTCAGATTCAGTCCCAGGTGAACATTTGATTTCTGAACCCATCCCTGCACAATCAGACTACAGCTTTATATTCCTCCTGGATCACCTGCTACTGCTTGCTTCTCTTGTACATTCCCTTTCAAAGTCCAAGTTCAGTTAGAACTCCTTGTCCATGCTGGCCCCCTGCTGCCTTTGCTTTATTTCCTACTTCTTGGAATGGACTATTCTGAGTGTTCAGGAGGTGATCTTTGGTTATCAACCAGCTCTCCTGGACTGCTCCAAGCATATCTCTGAATAGGCTGCAAACTTCTTTTCTAAAATCCAGGGATCCTTTACATTCTTTAAACATGCCAAGACGTGATTATTATGAGATTCTTCTACCCAAATAAAAGTGCAAATAAGACCATATGCCAAAGACAATAATAAAGATTCTATTTAACAGTAAAATTCAAGGTAGAGAGATAGAAAGAAATAGAAAGGGGGACAAGGGGGGAGAGAGAGACAGATTAAGCAGAAGATAGTCACCACCCGTGCATCCACCAACATCCCGTTTATCTTTCTTCACCCTGGGCTTATTGACGGTGGGGGTCCCAAAGTTGTTAAAAACGTTTCATTGTTTATGCACGCTATCAAACAAAGGAATTAATGCTCTTTGGCTGTACAGGCCTCTTCTTCTATTGGTTAAATTATTACCTCACTTCTAATGTTAATTAATTCTACATTTCTCTTTCTCTTCTTTTGAGTTGGTGGGTTTCTTTGAGTCAGTGGATTCCACACAATCCTCCCTGCTGGAATTGCCTTTTACTCCATCAGACCTGATTTCAGCACAGTTGCTGAGTTGGCTTTCTTTGTGGATTCTTTGTGCCCCCCCCAGCTTTCTTTACCACCCCCTAGGTCTGAGATAACACCTGGATAATAGTACCACCTTTATCATAAATCCCCATCAGATGACTTACAGTCATCTTACAAATTAAAATCAAAATCAGATGACTTACAAATTCCAGGAATCCACAAAAGCATATTCAGAGTGGAGAAGGTGTGTGTGTGGGGGGGGGTATGAGTGGCCACAGATGAAATCTGACCCATTACTTGGGGAGCTTTGTTTGACCAGGATGCTCAATGCTTCTATGGGCAGTAGTCCCTCTGCACTATTTGCCATGGTGGGAACTCTTGAACTCTTGCCTGGATGCATTACCCAGGATGTGCCAGCCAGACCTCCCCAGGTCTGGAACCACTGCCATCCTGCTGTTCCTCTTTGTGCTTATCTCATGGCAAAGTCTTGTGGTCTTAACAGTCTTTGAGACAGGCAACTGGGAAATAGTTACCTTCCAAATCTAAAAGATCCCTTAAAGATGATCACAGATAGTGTCGTAGTGTAGGAGTAGATCTGTATTGTGAAATGGTTGGGGACCTAACAACAACAAACTACTAATTTTGTGGGGTTTGCTTCAGTCTACTGCTATGCTTCATCAAGTGAATGAGTCTCCCAGTGATATGTACTCCAATGTAAAAAAATTTCTGCAGTCAGAATGTAAATGAGAGCATGGCAAGAGGGTAAAATAGAAGGGTTCTCTTCAAAACATTCTCCCAGTCTGAAATAAAACATTAACATGGATCGCCTATAGTCCCTAATCTTAGAGAATCCTAAGTTTCTTTAATACCTAAAACCTCATTAGTAAATTATTGTATTTCTGGTCATCAGCTCACAAATACTGAAGGCTGTTTAATTCTAGCAGGCTGAAAAAAACCTGTAAAACTTCAATATACATATTTTTTTCTGAACACACATATTTAACTAGACCATACAAACCACAGCAAGGTGGAAATCCATTCTTTTTAAGTCAGTTCCTGTATTTCAGCTGTTGGAGAACTTACCTGAGTTTCAAGTGAATTTGTAAGATTGCTTTTGTCCAATTACAAGTAGATTGGAAACGCTACCTTTCAGGATATTTCCTTGTAATCAAAGACAAATTGCACATTTTCAAATGCAGAGAATTGAAATGACTACGTTTTTTATTGGACTATAATGAATCTAGTTGCCCATCTTGTTCTCAGGACTTTCAGAGGTGAATTTTCAAGAGATGAACTTGAGAGAACCTCACAGAATATGTTCTGTACACAAGAGCTACAGTAATCTGTCAGCAACAGAATGAATGAAATTGAATCCAGGCTCCTATACCTGCAGTGGATAAGGCAAAAAAACCAAGAGAGGTAATGCCTTTCATATTCCAAATAACTTCCCATGTTACACACCTGTTGATGAAAAGGTGAAAACAGACTCAAAAAAATTGTCTTTATTACTTTGGTGAAAATTCACAACTGATCTTCTTATCTCGAAAAAAGGGCTTTCATAGTTTAGAAAGATGAATTTAATATTTTTCTTCTCAGCATTTTTTTACCAGTAACTACATATTTTGGGAACTGGATTTTTAGGGGACTCTATATTTGCTGGTTAACACTCTGCTTTCATTAAAGTGCCTAGACCAATTTTGGTAATTTGCTGTAGCATAAAATTAATTTACACTGGAACATAACATTTGCCTGGAAATGTGACTGTTTAATTATCTAGTTCGGCTTCCAAGTGCTATTTTTTCCTTTCATGGATGCATAACGGTGTCACATATCCACAAAAAGTTCAGCATTTATTAATCAGCCAGCAAATATCTAATTTAGATATAATTTATTATTGTTCTCATAGGTTGAACAGTCAGAAAGTTATTAAAAAGCTCTTCAGAGTGCAAAAAATGAGATGCTCAAATGACCTTATTGCTTGTAAATTTTTATTTTAAATTATTAAAAATCTACCATCACAAATATTGTTTCTGACCTAATACAGAATTACAGAAATACTTGTGCTACAATTCTACTATGAAATTGGTATTCTTTTGTTCTAACAATTCATAGAGCTAAGTAGGGAAGTTGCACCCAAGAGATATTCTGCTTAAGTCAAATGCGAGTAAAAATAACCAGGCTACTAACAACTGTATGTGATTACAGAAATATGATTTCATAATGACTTCTGGTAACATGGATTTAATAATAGTAATGTCCTTATATTAAAACACCTGTATGATCTTCAATACTTTTGAATGTTGAAGTGTTACGATTTCTGCAAATGGAGTGTGAATTAAAATTTAAATTACAAGGCTTTTAAAGCATGCCATGCCTGACAAAATGAGCAATCAAATCCTTCAACACTTTATCCACCACCATCACCTAAAATAATCCCCAATCTTATTGCAGAATGTGAAGTTTTCCTGCATGGAATTTTTCCTTTGTATTTGGTATCAACAAGACAGTGGAAGTAAAATAAATAACAACTCTTTATCTCATTTTTAAGCCTCTCAGCATAAGTGAACAGAGGAAAAAAACCGCAGGCAAAGGTTATCATGGGTGACCATTGCCCAGAGCTGACCAGAAGCAAAAAATGTGGACTAGAAATTCACCTGGCTATTAACATAGGATTTTTTATATGGCATATATCCTGGAGATGGATTTGTGAACATAACCATTAGAGGAATCAGGAAGAAAAATATTTGAGATCAAATTAATGATGAAATCATAGGTGTGGATTTTTGAGCAAGATAGCACCACTGTTTGTTTTCCTTGTATTCAACAGGAATATTTTTTTTAATGCAAGATTACATCCCTGTAACTGACTTTTGAAACCAAATATTTTATTCATACAAAAATATTCTTGAAATGTGTAAATATTGACTGTAAAAGGGTCAATATGAGGCTAAGCCTGAAGCAGTATTGGTTATCTGAAGTTATTATTCTAATATTAAACTGCAAATGAACGCAAGATTTAAGATTATAGGTACTGTAGAGCATGTGGAAAATGAGATCAAGAGGAGATTAAAGCTAACTATAATAAAGCTGCTCTCAGTTCAGAAATAGTTAATCACAAAGAGCAAATAGTCTGTAGGCAATTCATATCAGATAATATACTATTATATTGTTGATAAAAATACAGTAGTTGAGTTAAAGCACTTTTGAAAAAAAAGACTATTTATCCATTAAATAAAAATATTAACTACACTATAAAAACTGTCATAATAAGCAGGTCATAAATTTTTGGCAAATTATTAAGGTTTATTTATATCTTCACCTGTGGAACTAAGACAGGAATCCAGATATCTGATAGACAAGCCCTCCTATTTGGATAAGGATCTCACCTGATTTGTGCAGTGCTTTCAGCTGAAATAGCACTTGATAGGTCCATGTGAACAGCAGCAAAGGTGGGTCCTGATATACCTTTGCAGCCATTAAAAATTTGCACTACTCAATGATATTTATTAATTTTCTCTTAGTATTTATTTTGTACCATACATTCACATAAAAAATAAATCCTGTATTTTTGGTCTACTTTAAGAAGCCTTCATAAAAATTCCATGTTATTCCTTCATTCTTTAAAGGAGATATACTTTTCTTTGTTAAAGTAATTGGAAATTAAATTGTGTTAGTCTTATTGTTGTGCTTATATTTATGCTGTTTCTAAATGGGCTTCTTTCTGAGTAGTAAAATGTGATAAGGCTGGTCAATGATAACACAGTACTGAATCTATCTATAACCTCTGCCAATGTATATGTATCTCAGCTAAAGAAAGTTGAATTCTTCCTTTTGTTTTATGTATGATTGATTTAAAATATTTGCCTAAATATTTTTGTGAGCTACAATGTTGTAATTATTGCCCTTACAAAGCTCAGTCAAGAACAGAATTTCATTGAGCCTGTTGGAAAGACCTATGAATACTCTTATTGCATTTTCTAATATTCCATATTTTTGGACCAAAGAAACAAAAAGAGCGGGAGGGCTAGATAATGTAGTTTCAATATTGTGTATTTACAAGCTGTCAAACAGTTATAATTTTGAGACTGAGCCTTTCTTTTCAGCTGAGAATTCATTAATCCTAACTTGCAGTTAATATGTGGCCACTATAACAGGGATTGCTGAGACTAAAGACTGTAAAAAGCACTGAACAGTAACAAATCGTGTGTCTACTCTGTAGTTGTCACCATGATTTGTGTAATGCAAAACCTGTACTAATTTTTAGCTAGATAACTTGAGTCCTCAGAACATCAAAGTCCAATGAAGGCTAAGGACTCAAACATTACATTTGACAGGTTTGCTTAGCTGCTCACTCAAATCTGTCTAGATCTCACTAGAATGACAGCAGCTGTATTGCAGACACTGGTGATGAAGGTTCATACATATCCTTCCTGCTGTCCAAGAAAATTTTGAGACTTGTCTGTGTGAGTCCAAGCTGTCTGGAAAAGCACGGCTCAGCTGTGCGTAGTGCACAGTATGCATGCAGAAGAATCCCAGATTGTAACGAAGTCTGATGAAGGAGCAGGCCACAGCTCTGATGAGAAGAGCTGAACTGGTGATTTGTTTCTATTGAATGAAGTAGGAGGTTTTGTGGTTAAAATAGGGATTAAAAAGACATCAGTTTGCGTCCCAGAACCCACTGTATTTTCAAAATCATCAAGAGTTGAATAATTCTATTTAAGTTCTCATGGCAGAACATAAAACATGCTTTTGTTTGTAGCTTGGGCTAAAGTCTTTATGTTCCTGCTTTGGTTCTTACTGCCTGTGGTACAGTACAAATAAAAAGTATCACAGAAACTCAGCCCATACAGGGACAAGCTGTCTATTCCAGATTATTATTTAGGCATAAAAATTAAAAGAAAGAAACAAGGTTTTCCCAGGAAAGTACAGATGGAGGAGAACAGACTAGAATTTAGGCTGTAATACAGAAAAGGCTGTTTTTTATTAAATACTCACAACATTGATATAGTTTTCAGTTATTACTCTAAAAAGAAGTTTACTATTTTACATTTTCTCATCTTGGTTACTGTGACTTCATTTTCTGCTGTTGTTATGCTTCAGAGTCTACAGAGAAATTGAATTCCATGAAAAAAATACAATTATAAAGTAAACACTGTGCTAAAATTTATTCATCTTTGACATTTCTATTTCATATCTTGCTCAATAAATTTATTGACTCATTTCTTGGCACTCCCAGTAAATAAAGTTTTATTAGACATTGAAACTCATTCAAAGAGGTAAGAGAAAAATGAACTACATATCTGGAAGAGTGGGTTTACTGGATGACAGTCAGGTATGGTTTTAATCTGATTTACCCATCTACCCTTCCAGAGAAAAAATAATCTCGTAAATGGATGAAATGTAAACCTGGCAGATGATGTTATTTATTATAGATTTCTCTAGCACACAAACTGAAAGTTAAGGTTAAACTGAGACATTAGGGCCTTGCTTACACATTTTCACAATATCCAAAGAAAAAATTGTTATAATACTTTTTTCTGAATAAACACATTTTTCAAACAAAACCCTAGAGCTTTCTCCTCTTCAAGTGATATGTCATTTTTGTTGAATATTTTTTCACTCACAGGGCATGAATTTTTGGTGAAACTCTTGAAAATAAAATTATATATTAATTCATTAATTCATTAACATGTATTACATAGTTGTTCTCAATCACTTATTCAAAAGACTGTGCTAATATAAAATATAAAATCAAATACCCAATCTCCCCCATTTAAACCAAAATATAAATGGTAACAGGACTTACAAAATTAAATAAGAATAAAATATTCTTTCAATTAATAGCAATCTGTAATGCATAGCACATGTAGTCTAAATATATAGTGTGGCACATAGTAGAGGTGGATAGGAAATATTGCTGGCAAATTCCTAAGTTCTGGTTCACAGATTTCTGCTGCATCTTTCTACTGCCTTATTATAATACAGCTGAATGCATCATGCATTAGGCTCTGACATGGAAAGTTCCTTGGTGGGTTTTCTGATATAAATACTGATATAACCATAATAAAACTGGGTGGAATGACATCTCCTTCCCTCTTTCCCATGTTGCAGCTTAGATCCTGCATTCACTTCACAGGACTTGCTGCTGGAAAGGACACAGATTCCACAGTGTGTTTTCCATCACCAAAAAGGTCCAAAAAGAAGCAGAACAGGTCAGAGCTTTTTCATGNGTTTTCCATCACCAAAAAGGTCCAAAAAGAAGCAGAACAGGTCAGAGCTTTTTCATGTTAATCTTTTGGTTTTTGCTGATATTTTGCTTTGAAGAAACAATTTTTTTTATTATTGGCTGTGAAACTACAGAACTACTATGAAGTCAATTGAGCAGGTTTAATACAAAAGTTTGTTAATTTTAATTGTCTACATACTGCATGAAAAACAGGACTTGAAGTTTCACAAGACTTTTAATTCATCACTTGTGGGTCTCTCTGAAATTAATTCTTGACTATATTCTGCTTAAAGAAAAAAAGAAATCTATTTGCAGGCTGTGTATTAGAATATATAAATAAAATATTTTCTGACTTAAAAATGTGTAGAAATATTTCATTTGTGAAAAAATGTAATAATAAGATGTGTAGGCATATGAACATGCATAAAAATATATCTCAATACATATATATGCACACTCATAAATAGGCAGATTTGCACAATATCTATCATATGTTTTGTATGTCAGATACAAACATATACACATATATGTAGCTTTGCTTGTTATGAGTAAAAGATATCTTTAGCCATGAAAGAGGAAAAAGGCATAAAAGGTTAACTCTAGTGAATTTTACACGGTGATTCATTGACTAAAGGCTGCTAGAGATCATAATGGTAACTGAATAAACAAGCAATTTTTGAATAAACAAACTATTTTAGAAACTGCAAAACTATCCTGAAACTATATACTTTTACATATACATATTTACATATTTTACATCATGCCTTAAATGTTCATTTGTTCCCTTACCATCCTTTCTAAGCTATTCCTTTATTACTTATGATTATATTTTGTTTAAGATTAAAGCTGTGCTCAAGGGACTTCATTCCAGTAATGCCTGCCACAACATTGCTCTGTGAGCTCATGGTGAAGCAGTCTTAAATGGTGACCTCCAAATATTTTATAAGTTACTGCTTTCTATGGACAAGAATGCTTAGCTGATAGTATAACCCGTGGATCTTGTTGCAAAGTGTATTAGTCTGTACCTGCATTTTGTTGGATTCTGACAATCTGACCAAGTGATTTAGATTAAATTCTAACAGTAAACTGCCCTCCTTTTTTTAGTATCCCATTAATCTTTGTGTCATATGCAAATTTAATCAGTTAAGATTTTATTTCATCATCTAGATTGTTTCTAAGAATGTACTGAATAGTGCTGGACCAGGAATCTCTCTCAGGAGACCTTCCTTGGACAGCCCTGCTCATTGATATCTGCCAATAAGACCTTTTTTAATTCATCTAATGTGTTTCCTCTTGATTAAAAATCTTGCATTATAGAAAATTAAAAATGCCATGTGACAGAATTGCAAAAGCCTTAGAGAATCTAAAATTGCTTTCTCAACACAGTTGCCAGTTTTGTTTGCCAAAATATACTTCTTCATGAGACTTGAGCAGTATTCATGATACTTTTTGGTTTATGTTCTTCAGTGAAAGAGACCTGAAAAGAGGTATTATTTAATCAAACCTTCCATTGCTTCAGTCACTTCATTTCTTTAAAACATTTTTCACTGCCTCTTGTTTGTCTCTGAATACTCCCATGAGCAACAATATGATTATGACCACTGGTAATGAAAGGGTTTTGTTTTAAAGTTCAAAATATTGTACATACAATACACATGCATCTACATACATGTACAGACACATGCACTGTATAAATAAAAATCTGTATCTGGAATTCTTCTTTTTCCGTAAACCCTGCCAAGAGGAGTTTGAGCATTTCAGTTTGTTTCAAGAAGAAATACATTAATATCCTCTGTCTCAAAATGTAATTTCTTTACTTGGAATATACTCCATTCATTACAATGGGACAATGAGTACAAACACAAAAATCTCTTTAGGTCTCTGTGATTATTGTTCTGCCATGCTGGGAAAACATATATATGACCATCTGCAGGGTTTTATTCAAAATCTTGCCTTCTGCCTTTACCTGCAATATTTGTACATTTTTTCCTATATCAAGGAAAGGAAGGAAACTTCAATATGTAATTCTTCTTGTCCCTTTTTGATCTTAGGAGAAAACTTGCCTTTGACATGTTAATTAATTATATATACCATTTAATTTACTTGTAGGTTATGTAATATTACAACAAGTGAAGTCACTGGTCCAGTGTGTCCTTATCTTTTGACCTTTACTGGAGTTTTACTTGCCTTTAAAATGAAGATGCAGCTACAATTCTTCACCTTAAATCCTTTGAATACTGCTTTGGCTCTTGAACTAAAGATGTGTTATAATGTAGAGTTCATAAGAGACTTAAAAATCTTTGTAACTTTTATTAAGATGCATGTTTTAATTATGTTGAAAACTAAATTTATTTACAATTTGAAATGTTGACTCTCCACATAAAAGCCAGAAAAGTGTGATATTGACAGTTTCAGATGACAGACAGATTAAAAGATCTTCTTATGTTTAAAACCAACAGACTTCTTGCAAATATATATAGTAAAAACTGCAGATAGAATTCTCATCAAGATGAAAACTCTACAAATAATTAAAGCTTAAAATAAGATAGATGAAGAGACAAAAAGGTCAGATTAATACAAAGCTAAGCAGTATCTTAAAGGGAAGGACAGATACATGATAATAAATAAAAACAGAGACTAAAAAATCAGTTTTCATGGAACTAATGAAAAGCCTAATTAAATTAAGATGGTCACTTCTGATTATCAGGCAAAACTTATCTCCTAGTTGCAGCAGTGTTGTGGTAATTTTTTGTTTTCTCCTTTAATTTTAATAAGCTAGTATAACTTTGAAAAATAAATATTAAATCTGGAAGCAATCAGGAAACCTGTGCCTGCAATATTAATGGAGGCATACAGGAAAGCAAGGCATAAAGCTAAAAAATAAAATAGAAATTGTCTCATTTGTTTTTCTTTCCCCTCATTCATACACTAACACATGTTTAAATTAACCTCTTTAAAGGATAGATTAAGAGCAGTGTCTCAAGGAATGAATGCTTCCCTTTCTGTACACAGCAAACACACTGTATGTACTGTGAAGGGCAAGATTCAATATTTTATTCTTAGGGAATTATAACATGAAAAAAGTTAAGCTCTTTTTTTTTTGTTTGTTTGGTTTTTTTTTTCTTTTTCTCTCTGTAAAAGAGGAGGAGAACATTTGCATCTTGATTTGAACTGACTGATTGCTTTTGGTTTGACTGGTAGGTGCTATTTACCTCAGCCTGTAGTGCAAGACCTTAAGATGAGCAGATGATCCTTCCTCCTATGGTATTTTCCAGAACAGATCAAGCCTGGATTAATACATCCAATTTTATGCATACCAGTGCTTGTGCTTGGTGGTGGATCAGAAAGCTGGGGTAGGCTTCTGCTTGAGATAATCTGCACTGAATTTAGGAAATCTGACACTTCCACTGCACTCTAAATGGGCACCACTTAGTGTATCACTGGAAGTGGCTTATAAACCAGGAACTTGCTCAGCTCACTTATTTTTTTTCAAAATAACATTAGGTTGTTTAAAATGAAGTCTAGCTATTGGTGAGGGACAACCATTCAAAGAGATTATTTTGAATATTTTTGTGGCAGTACAGAAATTAATTAAAGATTTTTGAAATAACAAGCATAGAGAGTACAAAACTGAACAGAAGTTTGCTGACTCTTGCAAATGTAGCCTTTTTGGTAGTCACACACCAGAAGTTATGGGCTAATTATCAGAGACTCTAGACTCTATGGGCTATGCAAAAACCTTGCTCTTACTGCCTAGTGGCATCATTATGAATTGGAGAGAACTTGCAGTGATAGAGGATCAAACTGCTGTTCGTACCTAGGCTAGTACAGTAACTGCTCAGTTGTGTATTAGTATTAGTTGGGGTTGGTACAAGGGAAGATGTGCAATGTTTCTATTGCAGCTATTTATTGCAGGCTATGAACACCTTCCTTTTGGAGAAGTGACAGTCCAGAGAGCTGTGGTACTATGACATTTTCCTTCAGCAAGTTTTCCATCTTCCTGTCATGCACACTTGAAGCTGCTGTTTGAGGTATTAAAAGTGCTGTTGTTGGCCTTTCTTTCCCATGAGAGCAAGTCCATGAAAACTACTGCAGGATAAACTGTCAAGATTGAAAATCCTGAGAAGATCTGAAATCTGGCCTTAACAAGCTTGGACAAACTGGTATGATGTTCTTTCCCAATCATTCAGCCAAGAATAGGGTATCTCAGCTTCCTTCAGCATTGCTGTAGCCCCAGAAACCATATCCAGAAGCAGTAAAAGCATTGTATAAGTTATTTATAGTAAGCCTTTGAAAGACAGACACCAAACAGTTCTGGAGGCTGCTGTCATTGCTGTGAGACTCTTAAGTATTTCTCAGTCTGGACTTTGTTCACATTCTGCTGCCTACAAAACACTTCTCATCTTTAGTTTTACAATGTACAGTAATGGATGCTGTAGCCAAACCACTCAAGTAGAAATATTAACGATGTATTCAATTTGCTATGAGAAAAAAACTGTATTAGATTAGTATTAGATATCATTAGACATTCTAGACAGGAATTAATTTCACAACAGGTAAATCACCACCATCATCATCACGTAGCATTTCATCAGCTGGTAGAGACTGCTTGCTTGTGGTTTTCATTTTAATGAATGTCTTTTGGCATAGCACAGAGGTTCTGCTATCTTAGAGCACAACAGACAGCAGCCAAAACTGAGATTGTTCATCCTAACAACATCCTAAACACAGTGATTTATCCATCCTGGAAAATTATGCAAGAACATACTCAGATCTGCCAAGAACTGAACAGGAGTAAAATGTGTGTTTTAGACTATGAATATAGGAATTTTCTGTTTGGATTATAACTTTGTATGGGGAACAAAAGGAATATGAATGCATTGATATTCTGATATGCCTTCTAGCTCTTCTACCATTTTCCTCAGAGAAGAAAACAACTGAAAAAAATACCTTTTGGTTCATTATAGGAAGAACACTTCTCTAACCCTTCTGTTTCTATACCCACATAGGCAGATACATGCATTTCATAGATTTAGAATAATTTACCACATTTGTCCCCAGTGACATAAAGTATTTTTTTTAATAACATATACAGTCTGGGAATATTTAAGAAAAGGAGAATTTTTAGAGTGGTTTCATTTTCTATTTAGAAATATTCAGTATTATTTTCCTTGCAGAAAATAAAAGCTTTTACATTGGAAATATTGTAAATTGCCCACTAGTACTCTGAAATAATCTGTGTCAAATAAAATGACTTTCACTAGAAGACGATCAAACAATTTTGAGATGCAGGAAAGCTGGGTCTCTAGTCTTCAACAAGAACTCTGGAGTCTCTTCTCACTTTGTTTTTGAGTCACTGAACCTTGTGGTTTTTTTTTTTTGGGTTTGTTTTTGTTTTTGTTTTTGGTTTTTTTTTTGGTTAGTACTTTTTAGTGTAGGTGGCAGAAATTTATTTTTGTTTATTCTAAGGGGAAAGATATTATATTAAAATATTTTTAATTTGTATAAATGAATTAAAAAGTTTTTTGCAAAAAAGAAGAACACAGACTTGCAGTTAGGGTGATGTTGTGGTGACCTCAGGGCATCCTTGTTTCCAGACTTGCACCGACAACCTTCTGCCTTGCGTCATAATGGAGCATTACCTCTAACTTTCTTACTTTCACTCAGTAAAGAAGGCAACAACAGCTTACATTTACTCCTCACACATCCTCCTCTTGACATATTCTTTATTATTATAGTCTTTAAAGATTCAGTTTTGAAGAATTGTTCTAAGCACAGAATCACATGAACTCCAGCTTGCAGAAGAAACCCTAATGAAATTCCAGGAGCATTTCTGTAACAAAATTTTGCAGAAAATAATTCCACTTTCTCCAAATTAGAATGACCATGATATTTAACTTGAAAAGTAAATCATGGGTGGGATAAAGAAAGAAAAAGAGCGGCCAAAGGCCTTTTACATTATATTTCACTTCATAACCGCAAGTGAGTACCTGCAGTTGTATCTTAAGGCTTTCCAATTCACTTCAGTGTGTGGTATCAGTTGCCCAGCTGATGATTTTATGCTTTCAATGTAATTGATCCTCAGGTGGTCTAAAATCTGTCTTTGGAAGCCTACCTCTAGATTTAGGTATTGAATTTTAAGTTTTATCTGCAAGGATTCTGCTTAGTTTCCATCTAGCTCTGGGGAGGCATTTACTTAAACAGCATTTCAGTAGCTTATTTCTGGTCTATTCCAGAGTTTTTTGGTTTTGGGCTGTTGTGGTACCTACCCTGGTAGGTAGCTAAGCACCACACAGCCTCTTACTCAGTATTGTCCAGTGGGATACGGGAACAATCAGAAGAGTAAAAGTAAAAAAAAAACTCATGGGCTGATTTTACTTTATTAACTTTATTTTACTTTAATAAGTAAAGCAAAACTGAATGCATGGAAAGTTAAACAAATAATTAATTCACCACTACCCATGGCAAGGGAGGTGTTCTTCCACCTCCAGGACAGCATGGTTCCATCACGTCTAACAGTGACTTGGGAAGACAAACACCATCACTCCAAACACCCCCATTTCCTCCTTCTCCCCCCAGCTGTATGTGCTGAGCATGATGCCACAGGGTATGGAATATCCCTTGGGTCAGCTGTGCTGGTCGTGTCCCCTTCCAACTTCTTGTGCACCTGCAGCTTCCTCACTGGTGGGGCGGGGTGGGAGCAGAGAAGTTCTTGGCTCTGTGTCAGCACTGCTCAGCAATAACTAAACCAACCCTGTGCAGTCAGCACCGTTCCCATCAGCACTGAGCTCCGCTCTCTGCAGCCAGGGCAGTCACAAACCCACATCATAGTTCTGTACAAATTACTGCAAAGAAATTTAACTCTATCCCAGCCAAACCTGTAGATTATTTGTGCCACCAAGACAGCTAATGCCATAAAGGTTAATGAGCTAGCAACTCATAGCTTCTGCTGGTAAATCAATCAGGAGATTTAAGACAAATTTTTAAAACTTCTATCTCGCAAGTTTCTCCAGTCTTTTCAGCTTAGATTGTCTCATGTGGAGTAGGGCTCCTCTGGAGACTATACTCATCTGATGAGCAAGAGATATTATCTCATCCACTATTTCCACTGTCTGCCTTCTGCTCTGGGCTTGGCCTGAGGCTCCTTCATTCTAATGTATCCATTGAGAGAGCTTTTTGACAGTCCCCTGAAATGTGTGATTGACTACTTATCTGCATCACCTTGATTCAAAATGTACTCTTCCCTCTACAAGGGATTGTGGGTGGTTAGATTTTTGAGAAGGTAGCCTATTTTACCACTGAACATTTTGAAAGTACAGTAGTGAATATTTTTGGAGCTGAAAGAAGTTCTGCTTTAAATTTCTCTGGCATTTTTTGGTAACACTGTAAATTGAAAGAATGGAAAAAGAAATTCCTCATTTAAAATGCAAACTGTATCCTGATGCCAGCACCCTTCAAGAGTTCCCAGCCATCAACCAGAAATCATCCCGTTATGAGACAGATTTTCCAAATTGTCACACAGGAGCAAGCAACAAAAATGTTTTGTAAATACGAGACAAAATGGCTGCAGAATATGTTTTTTAAAACCAATGAAATAATTTGTTCGCATTTCACAAAAAAACAAATATCCATATGTGGAATTACCACAGAGTGACATTTACACATATAGGAAAAATAAATCAACGATTAAAATAAAGCATCCTTTTATTTCTCAAAGGCTACTCTTTCCAATAATGAAACTAAGACAAATCACAGTATTAACAGGACAATCATCAATTCTGTTCAAGCTGCTTTGAGACACCTCAGCTGAAAAAGCAAAAGCAATGCTTTATACTGTTCACTTTCTAGCCCTTGCATACAGGCACTTTTGGGAGAAGTGGAGAATGACCTTAGGCTCTGGTGCTTCTCAGCTGCCAGAATAACTTCTTGGGCAGCCGGGCTGCTGTAAATTGCAGTACGGATTAGATTGCCCCTGGCTGATTCTAAAGTCAGGGGAATAAAGTATGGCTTTGTTTCCATTTTCTCAGCTGTGCCAGCTGAGGAGCCAGCCTTAAAAGTTCACCACTTGCTCAAGGCATGCAAGTGTGTCACAGACAGAGCTGATAGTCATGTGTGCCTGAAGGACTGGAGGTTGTCAGCTGGCCTGTGAACCAGCAATACGCTGGTGTCCTCCCATGTGTTTGTGCACTGCTTTGTACAATGGATGTCTGACACTTTCTGGTGCCTTTAGATACCCTTGTACTACAAATAAATAATGCTATACTAAATATATAGGAGCAAGAGAGAATGTTCCTCAGTATTCAAGCAATAAACTCTCTTATTTTATAAATATTGACTGTTCTGAGAATAATTGACATTCACATGAAGAGAATATCTATGCAACTCAAGACAATGATTTGCTTAAAAATTTAGAAAATTATAATCTTTAAAAATATTCTGTGATTATCTTGTTTCCTAAGAAGGAAACTCTTAAATGGTCATAGGATGTTTTTAAATGGTTTTTAAGAACTGCAAACCGATTCATTTTTCAGTGATTTATTTTCAACAAAAAGAAGACTTCTTTAAGCTAAACTCTGGGATGTTTATTTTGATGGATTTCAGCTCAAAGATGAGCTAGCCCTCAAATTCAGCTGTTTTCACCCCATTTCTATGACCATTCAAATCCAACAGTGGAATCCCTCATGTGACCTGGCATGCTGTGTGAGCTCTGCTACATGATGAGCCTTACCTTGGCTGTCTCAGGTCAACAGCGAAATCTACCAGTAAATATATATCATGGATATATCTCAGTAGTCTTTCACCTTTGAGGTTTTATGCATATGTTCCCACAGAAAAGAGTATTAAAAATCTTTCTATTTAGAATTTACACTGCATAGATTCCTTGAAAGTAAATAAAAGCAAATTACTGTGAGGTATAGAAAACAATACCAATGCCCTATGATACATCTATTATAGAAGAAGTAAAATATCATAAGAGGTAAATATCAATGTATGTCTTCCTATACCCTTAGGAATTTAGTCCCACAAAGAAACAACTCAAACCCTTTTCAAGTTTTATGAGGACATCTTTAAATATTTAGAGTTGGGAAAGCCGCTTCTTTTCTACCTCAGGCTGATAAAAGAGGAATTTCCCTTACTCTTTTTAAAACATGAAAGGGGCAAGATCCCTAACATCAGAAGCCTCCTCCCTTTTCTCTTAGAATGGTTCTTTCAAATCTTCAAACAAGAAAATACTTCCCTCTGTAGTTCCTGATTTTCCACCAGATAGAGTGCTTTTAATCCCACTGGGCTCTGTGTGTGTGGGTGTGTGTGTGCTGCCGTGCCTGTGTGTATGTTAGAGCGATCCTTCCACTTTTAAGCACTATGGAGATTGCAAGGAAGAATATCTTATTTATATGCTGTTACTTTAGCCAGTCCACCTGCTTACAGACTAAAGAATTAACAGCAATAAAATGTTATCAAATATTATATTAAAATAAAACAAGAAAATCCAAATAAACCATTAAAAAGGATAATGCAATTCTGTTCATTTTTCAACGATTAATGGACCCATACTCCCTTCATTTTCCTGAATGCTTTTAAACACCTTGGGAAGATGCTTGATTATAATTATTTAATGTATAATGTCTGCAATACACTAAAGGAGTTGGTACAACTAAAGAAGGAAGTGGTCAGATCTCATCATCTTCTCAGTACCAAACCTGTCACTTCCTCCCTTAACAGTAGCCTACAGATTCTGAAGCATGTAGAAATGCAATATGAGTATGCACAGATATAATGATTGAATGAGGGAAAAAACTCCTGGTTCTGTGCCCTGTTCCAAGTTGCACATCCTCAAAATTCAAGCTGAGGGAAAGCATGCTAAGGATCTCTGTGCAATCTAACAGTAACAGTATAGAAAACAGATGGAGTTGATACTCAAACACTTGAACCCCATTAGTTCAAGTCATAAAATCTTAGATTAGATCTTAAATCAGACTTCGGTTGTAATTAGGTTCTCAGGCCTTGCAATGATCCTATAAACTTTCTGTGTCCAGAGAAGTGTTTTGCTAACATAATTAAAATGAGATACTTTCATACAATTTTTAAGCATGTTGAAAGAAACCTTATATACACTCTTAAAAGAAGCAGTCCTGTGGTGACACAGGGTGATTAACTTCAGTTACATGTGCACTTACTGAACTTTTCAAAGTGCTCAGCACTAAAAGCTACTTATACATAATTTATGTCATACTTGCTGGCTGAACTCTGTTCTTCTACTTCATGCCTGCCATTCTCATGAGCATAATAGCAATAATCCATCATGTATATGTATAACATTCTGATGCTGTTTGCAGGTTGATAAGGATAAAGATACAATGAAAAGATAAATAGACTATGGTTGCACCAAAGCCCTAGGATTATTAGATTTCAGGAGGGAAAACTTTATTTTTTCAGAATTATATTTACTCTTGGGTACTGTGTTTTCTACAGCAGCACTGTGCTATAGTGGTAAATGTTAAATGTCCACATTTCCTTACAGGACATGGTTAATCAACCCAAAGTCCAACTGACTTTTATTCTTATTAGGGCAATATTGCAACTGTCATTAATACATTTAATTCTCTTGGAGCCACTGGGGGCTTGCAAATTTATAACAGCTATGGAGCTGGACTTTATATGTATACTTCATTTTTCAGTAGCATCAGGGTAAATGAATAAAGGTTTGTATTTAAATATCACCATCTCAGAAGGGTTTATTGGAACTTAGCTGATGATATGGAGGAAATTCCAGGTTTGTATTCTATAAAACTGCAAATTCCTTTCTTATCAATATTGTTGGGGGCCAAGAGATGTGATACTTCTCCATGAGTCTTCCCGAAAACTGGACCTGTACAACATGTGTTCTTAAGGCAGCATCTGGATGGTTTAAACTTTAGCTTGTTTAATGTATGCCTATACAGGAAAAGAGTTGGTCTGAACAGAAAAGTTAAAGAAAGCTGACTAGCTTTGTGGGACATGAGCACTGATCTTGGTGTTTATATAGTGTTCAAAAGAAAAAAAAGGATCATCTGAAAATTACATGCAGTAAAACATGACTGAAAGTAATGAAAAAGGGTATTTATCATATGCATTAATTTTTTTAGGGCTCTAAGTGATTATTTTCAAATATGTTCTGTATGTGTTACTCAGTGGCACTGCTTTCAGAGATCAGCTCTGAATAAAGTTAATTAGCTGTGAATAAATTTCTGTTAATAGATTTCTGTTAATAAAATTTAAAAAGTTTTGTGAAATATAGGAGCTTCATGCAGAGACACTTACAAACTATGAATAAGTTCCCCACTGAGAGGCAACCTAATTAGACAGGTGGAGAGATGCACTAACATGGCTGTGCTGCTGTGTTGGGTTTGCATGGCAAGGTTTGGTAGTGGGGGGTCTACAGGGTTGGCTGCTGTGAGATGCTGCCAGAAGCTCCCCCCATGTTCAACAGAGCTAATGCCAGCCAGCTCCAAGATGGGCCCACTGCTGACCAAGGCATCTGGGATAGCATACCTAAGCAGAGGAAAAAAACTGCAGTGGAACAGCAGTGAGAAGAGAGACATGAGGAAGCAAGAAGTGACAAGCAAGAACTCTGCAGACATCCAGGTCAGTGAAGAAGGGGAAGGAGGTGCTTCAGACTGGAACAGAGATTCCTTTGCAACCTGTGGTGAAGACATGGGTGAGGCAGTTGTGCCTCTGCAGCCCATGGGGGTCCACAGTGGAGCAGAGATCCACCTACAGCCCATGGATGCCCAAAGGAGGCTGTGACCCTGTGAGAAGCCCACACTGGACCAGGCTCTTGGCAGGACCTGTGAAGTCTTGGAGATAGGAGCGCACATTGGGGGAGGTTTGCTGACAGGACTTGTGATCCCTTGGGGGATCCATGCCAGAGCAGCTGGTTTCTGAAGTACTGTACCCCATGGAAAGGGCCCACTCTGTAAGAGTTTGTGAAGAACTGTAGCCTGTGGGAAGGATTCAAGTGCAAGAAGTTGATGAAGGACTGTCTTTTGTGTGAAGAACCCAACACTGGAGCAAGGGAAGAATATAAGGAATCCTCTCTCTGTTGAGGAAGAAGTGGCAGAGACAGCATGTGCTGAACTGAGCACAACCCTCATTCCCTGAGCACTGCTGGTAGGGGAGGAGGTAGAGAAATCAGGAGTGAAGTTGAGATTAGGAAGAAGGGAAGGGTGGGGAGAAAATGTTTTAAACATTTGGTTTTATTTCTCTTTACTCTGGTATTGACTGGTAATAAATTAATTTACCTGAGTTGAGCCTCTTTTACCTATGACAGTAATTGATGCGTGATCTCTCCCTGTCCTTTTCTTGACCTACAAGCCTTTTTTAATATTTTCTCTTTCCTGTCAAGTTGAGGAGAGCAGTAATAGAGTAGCTTTAGTGGGGACCTGACATCCAACCATGGTCAGTCTTCCACAGCTGCCTTCAGTTCTGGGGTGTGATTGGGACCCTATGCATGGCACTTCTCTGCTCCAGGGCTGTTGTGATTTAACCCCTGCTGGCAACTAAACTGGTCTCAGGGGCTTCGTTACTGCTCTGCAATGGAATGGAGAAGAGAGTTGGAAAAGTGAGAAAACTCATGGGCTGAAGCAATAGGTAAAGCAAAAGCAGTCCAGGCAAGGAAAACAATGAAAGGAATTCACTGCTTTCCATTGGCAGGCAGGTGTTCAGGCATTTCCAGGAGAACCTGGTCTTATCACGCAGAAGGGTGAGTTGGGAAGACAAAAAAACAGCACTCTGAATGTCACCACCCCGCTTCTCTCTTCTTTCCCCAGCTTTATGTGCTGGGCATATGTGGTGTAGAATATCCCTTGGGTCAGCGTGGATCAGCTGTCCCAGGTGTGTCCCATTTAATTTCTGCATTCCCAGCCTGGCTGCTGGTGTGCAGTGAGAAGCAGAAAAGGCTCTGTGCAAGCAGTTGTAGTGAAAATACCCCTGTATTATCAACAGTATTTTCTGCACAAAATCCAAAACATAGTCCAATACAAACTACTATGAAGAAAATTAACTTTATCCAAATTAACTTTAGCCAAATCCAAGACCTAGAAAAACCTTTGCATTTTTAGGATAAAATTCCTTCTCCATGTAAGTCACTGGTGACAATTCCTACTGTCTTTAACAGGACTCAGTCTGACCTGTTTTAGAGTCTGTTCCTATACATGGGTAAGTATTATGGTGCTCTAACAATAAAGAAAAAATTGTGCATGAGCAAAATTAGAAAAGCTGAGGAACAAATACACACAATATGAAACTTGGGTAAAAGGAAATATGAGAAAGGTCCTCAAATTCATTAAAATATAGAAAAGATGAAAGAAATAAAATTTCTATTATTTAAAAGAAATGAGGACCAAATAACAGATGACATGAAATGCAAAATCTTCACTATACTTTTACTTCATTCTTCACCAAAGAGGTTAATTGTGACCAGAAGCTTAAAATAATTAACATTAGCAACTAAGTGCTAGAACTATAAGCCAGAATTGGTTAACAGACAGAAAAGTTCTTAGATCACCACAACTTAACAACATTTTTCTCTAAAGTATTTATGATCTGAAATATTCTTTGAACCATTAGCAGTCACCTTTGAGAACTTTTCAGAACGAATAAAGGCTGAGGGGACATCTAATGGAAAAATACAACTAGTAAACTAAACCAAAAGAGAATATTATGTATCTTCCCTAGCTTACACTTAGAATGTTAAGGCAATGAATTATTAATCAGTGATTTTTCTCTCTGAGTACCTAGAAAATCTGAAGTTGATTAAAAGTAACCACAAGAGAGTTACTGAAAACACAAAAGAGCTGCAAATCACAACAGGCCAATCTGACACCGTTCCATGGCAGCAGAATTAAGAGAGTAACAGGGAAGTATTTACATACTTTTTCTTTGCTGACATGTGACAATTACATATGACATTCTCAGAAGTATGGTAATACGTTCCCACTGGAAATTACAGTAAAATCAGTGGAATCACTTAGCAGAAACGTCTTAGCATCTGTTCAATGACAGTCTGAAAGAAATACCTGGTGTGCAGCATTATGCAATATTTTTATTGCAAGGACCAGTATTTTTGGATAACATTAACCAGGAAGGCTATAGAAATTGTGGAAGGTAGAATTATATTCAACATGATTTTGATAAACTGGAGAAATGGTACAAAGCAATAAAATAGGATATAACAAAGACATGCAAACTACCTAGGAAGGAAAAGTAAAATGCAGAATGTCTTGCTAGGCAGATATACTGCAGTAAAAGAGCTCAGGATTACAATGGGTTGCAAATGGAACATTAACCAATATTGCAAAACCAGCAGAAAAAGTATGATTTAAAATATGTAAGTCCTGAGACATACAGAGTAACTATTTCACTCTAGTCAGCATTTGTGAAGCGTTAAGAGGATTACTGAATGCAGTTTTAAGTCCTAAGGAAAGGAGGGGATGGATAGAAGCAACACAAAGTTAATAGATGTGGAAAATATGACCACTCTCAAAGAATGAATGAAAAATATTAAAAGCCTTTCTTATTTAGTCTTGAAAAGAGAACCTTGGTGTCATATGTTAACAGTCTTCTAATATACAAATTGTTGCAAGGAGAACAATCATTAGTTGTCAATGCTTCCACCAAATGCAGAACAAAAATAGTAGGAGGGATTTTTGTTGTATATCTGGAACACTTTTATATTACAGTTAAGAACAGCTTACCTAAATCAGTTGTGGACTATCTGTCTACCTGTTCAGTCTACCTGGACTGAACTTTAATAAAGCCTTTGATACTCTTTCCCACAACACTTTCCTGGAGAAATTGGCTGTTCGTGGCTTGGATGGGTGCACTGTTCACTGAGTAAAAAAATGGCTGGATGGCTGGGCCTAGAGAGTGGGGGTGAGTGGAATTATATCCAGCTGGTGCTCCTCAGGACTCAGTACTGGGACCAGTCCTGTTTAATATCTCTGTCAATGAGGGGATCAAATGAACTCTCAGCCAATTTGCAGATGACACCAGTTTGGGTGGGAGTGTTGATCTGCATGAGGGTAGGATGGCTCTGCAGAGAGATCTCAACAGGGGATGTAAACCAAGACCAGTTTGATGAGTTTAAGCTGAAGTGCTGGATCCTGCACCTGGGTCAGAACAACTGCAGGCAATGGCACAGCCTTGGGAGAGAGAGTAGCTGGAAAGCTGTAGGGGGGTGCTGCTTGACAGCCAGCTGATCATGAGCCAGCATGTGCCCATGTGGCCAAGAAGGCCAATGGCATCCTGGCTTATGTCAGAAGTAGTGTGGCCAGCAGGAGCAGGGCAGTGATCATCCACCTGTACTTGGCACTGGTGATACCGTGCCTCGAGTGTGTTTCCAGTTCTGGGTCACTCCCTTCAGGAATTGAGGTGCTGGAATGTGTCCAGAGAAGGGCAGTGGGACTATGAACAGCCTTAATGACAACACATAAGGAGTGGCTGAGGAAGCTGGGATTGTTTAACCTGGGGAACAGGAAGCTCAGGGGAGACCTTTTCACTCTCTACAGCTGCCTGAAAGGAGGCTGTGGACAGCTGGGGGTCAGCCTCTTCTCCCAAGTGATGAATTACAGGGCAAGAGAAAATGGCCTCAAAGACATACTGGAGAAGGTTTAGATTAGATATTAGGAAAAATTTCATCACAGAAAAGTTTGTCAAGCACTGGAACAGGCTACAAAGGGAAGAGGTTGAATCACCATTCCTGGAGGTGTTTAAAGAGCTGTAGATGTGGTGCTTGCAGATGTGGCATAGTAGTGAACTTTGAAGTGATAGGTTAAAGATTGTACTCAACTATTCTAGAAGTCCTTTCTGTACAACACCTTTCCAGCTTAAATTATTTTATAACAATGAAGTTACAGTTACTTTCCAAATATCTTTAAAAAAATTACATCCTTGATATTAAAAAAATTAGGAGTTATTCTACTTGGTTTTTTAGTGTAACAATGTGTATAATTAATATTTTCCAAATACAATAGCAAAAAAGTTTCCAGTAAGAGTTTTGTAAACTTTTTTTCTCACTGTGCTAAATGAAAGGCACAATCTTACAGCATAGGAAATGTAGAAGTAATCATTACTTCAGCATATTTTCTCTAGTATATTTATTTATATTTCAGCATAAAAGGTTTTTTTCTGGGTGACCTGGATCTTGAGGTTTCTTGAAGAGCCTTCACATTATCTGAATTTATAACTTTTTTTTTAGTCTCCAAATACACTAAAGGTCACTGAGACAGGAATTGGCTTTTACTAACTTGTGTGCAAATGAGAAAAAAATCTTTGATCAAAAACTTTAGTCACTAATTAAGGATTACAGGAATGGATAAAATCTTGGAAAAATGTATCTGAAGGTCAATATAACCCTGATTTGGTTGAAAGGATTCATCAATGCCTTTAAAGGTGTTTTTGTTGCACTAATAAAATAAAATTTTTATCTAATTGTGGGAAGGTAAAATGAATTTGGTTTTGTTTTGGTGACTTAATCATGAGAAGATGAACTCCTGACGCATGAGATGGTTCAAGATGAAAAAAAAAAGTGCAATTTTGAGAGGTTAAAAAGAAACATAAAAAATACTAAGTATTCCTTAGTTTGTATGGAACATATCATAATAACATAAATATGAAATAACTCCTAATAATGACACTGGAATGAGCAATATTCTTTACATTCAGTTGTAGTTAGCTGTGCTTATCATTCCATCCCTGGTATTTGTGGGATATTTAGAGACAGACAAAATTTCATTATTATTCTGACTTCTCCCAATTAGTCATTGTCAAATTAAGCACCTGACACTGACCTGTAATGTGGCACCTCCACCAGGATGAGATCTGTTCTGCCTTAATTGTGAACGTCAAGCACCTTACAGTGAGCAGAGAGCACCCTACACTTTTTAGTAAACTCACAACTTGTTTCTGAGTTAAATCAAAATGAAAAATAATTCGCTAAACTGCCTCACTCTTTGGGGAGTCCCTTAGAAGTGCTTGCCATCTTAACAGGTTCTAGCATTAATCAGACACTTAAGAGTGGCTAAGTAGTACCAATGCAGCCTAATTTTGGATTTACTTTTTATGATTGTTGCTTCAACTCAATCTGGACAGCACATACCAAATGAGTATAAAATACATTTGTTTACAACCCCTCACTTTTCAACAACATATTTCAAAAATATCATTTTAATAAAGGAAACATGTCATGATGGGGTTCCCCTCTTTTCCCTGTTTTAATAAACTTAAAAGAAACAAAACTAAGGGTAAATTCAAAATGAGTGTAAAATTGGTTTTCCCAATATTAGCTTTAGAATTCACTTCTTAACACATAGCCTTCTGAGAACATATTTTGAGGGGAATAAATATTGTATTTTACCCCTTTTGATGTTGAAAATTATACAGGTGGATTTACCATTCACTGAATGTGACATATGTTATGGACTAGGGTCCAAATAATGACATTATTCAGTCCCTATTCATATATATAATAAGAAATATGGAGAGAATATAATATATAATGAAGTACTATTAATTTGAGTGATTATTCACAAAAAATATTGTATATTTATTAAAATAAAGTTTTCCTTTACAATACAAGTGAGGAGCAGGAACTTCAAACCTTCTAACTGTCCTCTTACTTAAGCAATTAAATAAGTCAGAAAGAGATTTAACTGTACAGTTGTCTGTGAATACAGTATTTCCAAATTAAATTAATTGCTCTGTAGAAACACGACAAAAGCCATTAAATGTAAGTGCTGGTCCTGGCCAATGTATCTTGCTATAGCCTGCTCCAAACCTCTGGCTTACAATATTAAAGGATTGAACAGATTTAAGCTGTCTAAAAATTGTTTTCTCCTTTTTATGAAACAGTGTATAAACAGGTGTAAAATTATTTTCTTTAAAGTCATAGATAAAAGAGACCAAAATACAATATACTTTTGTAACAATCATTATGAATCAATATATACTGAATTTTTAGTGAATATTGTCAAAACGAAGTTATTCAACTCTATATTGTACATTCAATCAATTGAAATGATAGCAATTAAGAAAAATTTTTGAAAATTGAACAGGTTGGGTAAGGAGTATGTTCTGTGAAATCTATTTGTAGCCACAGAATCACAGAAGCATTTAGGTTAGAAAAGAACTCTGGGACCATCAAATCCAGCCTTTGACTAATCACCACCTTGTCAATTGGACCATGGCACTGAGTGCCACATCCAGTCATATCTTAACACCTTCAGATGTGGTGACTCCTCCAGCTCCCTGGTCAGCCCATTCCAATATTGAACAACCCTTTCTGTGATGAAATTCCTCCTGATGTCCAGGCAAAACCTCCCCTGGAGGAGCTTGAGGCCATGTCCTCTTGTCCTGTCTCTGGCTGCCTGGGAGAAGAGACCAACCTCCACTTTGCTACAACCTCTTCTCACATAGTTGTAAAGGCCAGTAGGGTCACTCCTTGGTCATTCAATGGAAAAAAGGAAGAAAAATATAACGCCCAACCAACTTCCTCATACTTTAAAAAGTCATTTTACAGTCTTTAAAAGTTTTACTTGGATAGCACTTTGCACAGTAATAGATGCTGAAAAACACTAAAATTAAAAATACAAATTTTTGAAAAATTATATGGAGCTTTTAATTCATAATCCCAAATTGATTTTAGAAAAAAAAATCAGTTTAAAGACGCAGTGGATTCATAAACTTTGCAATTATTTGCAGCTTGTCTTGGACGCCATGGATAATGTATTTGTTTAGTATCATGTTTCTTTTAAACAATCTCTTAGAATGGAAATGACACATTAGACTTTCCAGTATGGATTTCTGTTTCATTTACACAGAGACATTTTCCAATGGTGTTCTATGGTACATTAAGTACTACAATTATGTAAGGATTAGAAAAGAAATGTGTCACAAAGCAATACAGAAATATATTTTGCAATGCAGAATACAAAATAAGGCAAAAATAATACTGAGTATTAAAATATATGATAAGATTTTTAAGTTCCAAAAAAATGTTTCCATTTATAAGACATAATTTCATTATTAAATAATGAATGTTAACTTTCTCCTACATGATAAAATAGGAATGTGTACACAATAGAAAAATCAATGAAAGTGTGAAGCACTGACAAACCAGCACTTGTGTCAGTCTCTGGGAGGGAGGGACTGACTCATTTATGCAGATTGTTCATGCAGTCTCCAGTTGTTCAGGGAGGCTCAGGAGAAGTGGCTCTAAGGGAGGGCAGCTCCAGAAGGATCTCACAGATTTTTCTGGCAACCATTTTAGGACCAGTGGGTGTTTCTCGACCCCAGTTGCTATATCCTAAAGTCAAGCCAGTCGGGGTAGCTGCCTGGCACAGTAAGGTCCTCAGGACACTAATTCAGATGCTGCAGTCAGTGCAGGTTAAATACCAGTGCTGGCTGACATAGAGGGAGCCTCAAGGAGGCTCTTGCACTGCCTTTGGGACTGGTGCTGCTATCACTGCCAGGCTTTGGTGTTCGCTTACCTCGTGTGGGACCCTGAGCAGAGAGTGCTCAGACAGAACTTCTTTTGAATCTATGAAAATGTCAAGTGTTTTCATCTTTTTTTTCAACATTAAAACTCAATTTATGGAGATAAAGAATACTAGAAATTAAAAAAAAAAAAACAACCAAAAAAAAAAAAAAACAAACCAAAAAAACCAAAAAACACAAAAAAAACCAAAAACACCAAAAAAACCCAAACAACAACAAAAAAAAAAAAAAAAAAAAAAAAAAAAAAAAACAAAAAAAAAAAAAAAAAAAAAAAAAACACCACCAACAACAAAAAACAACAACAACAACTACTAAAAAAACCCAACAAAACAAAACAAAAGAAAAACAACAACAACAACAACAACAGCAACAAAAACAACAAAAACACCAAAAAACTGTTATCAGGGCATGTATGACTTGACCACTAAAAAAAGTATGAAATAAATTTTAAAAATTGGTGGATTAAAAAGAATGTATTTTATGCATATTAGCTGAATAAGAGACACCATTTTCCCTATATCCTCTCTAGTCTCAAAATTGTTTTAAATTTTTTAACATCAATATTCATTTTACTCAGAAAAAAAGCTTTTCAGATGTTACTTTGATAAACTGTAATTATAATATAATCATATGGGATTTTCAAAAGCAATCACACTGACTAGTCAGCAAGGTCAAAATTGTTATTGACTTTCCTTATGGCAAAGACTGATAATAATTTA
This sequence comes from Peucedramus taeniatus, assembly GCA_013400575.1. NCBI lineage: Eukaryota > Metazoa > Chordata > Aves > Passeriformes > Fringillidae > Peucedramus > Peucedramus taeniatus. The sequence continues at coordinate 10,020 of WBNO01026491.1, read as the reverse complement.
ATCCTCCACAAAGTGTTTTGAAACCAAGTTTCTGAGAAATTCAAAACAATTAGGCTTGAAAATTTCTTTTATATATACACTCCTGCTGGATCTTTAATTCTTTTATTGTGATTAATAATCATTATTTATTGCTATCTATATACTGGTAATGCTGTCTTTGAGATCTCTAATTTAGTTTCAAGCAAACTATGGCAATCTGTTTGTTAAACATCTCTTGCTGAAAATATGCAACAAGAACAGCATGTGTTATTTTGTGGTAAATTAGATTTCTGGCAATAGGTATTTTAATCACCAAGTTTGCATGCTATAAAATAGCAAAAAATAATCTTAATTCCTTTCCTGATTATTTGAGACATTGGAGTGCAGTTACAAGTGTTGTGCCCATGTAGTAGAAAACACATAAAAATGCTACCTTTAAAATGCTATAGTGGATTTTTTTAAGTACTTATATGTTAAAAGACTACCAAGTGTTGAAGTGTGCACTTCTTGTATTAGAACTAGCTTTGTCACATCACCACAGCCTGGAATGTATTTAGCATGAAGGGAGGCTGACACTGGGCTCTGCTTCAGGGATTTTTGATGCTCAATTTCATACCGTGTGAGTTATAATTACACTTCTTGAGAGTAGGAAGATGCTTTGTCAAAATCTTCAGAATGTGTAAGATGTCATTTCAAGACCTATTTGTAACTCTGGAAAAACAGACTAACAGATACATTGAAAATATAGTCAGATTCTGTTTGCTGTACACTACGGAGACAGCTCTTTTTATCATTGTATCTGTAGTTTTGCTGGGTTTCTATTGTCTCTCCTTCCATTCAGAGACGTTTTCTTGGTGTTCCATGAATCACAATTCTTTGCAGCCCAAATAAAATTTGTACTAAACATATTTTAAAACTAGATACCCCCAAATTTGTTTTAATGCCCTCCTTCATACCCTGGTAATAGCCAGAACAGGGAAAAAATAAAAGGATACCTTGTAGCCTTACCACAGTCAGTGAGAATTCACGATTGAATTACCTCTAAATTCAAGCTTTTGCACTTATGTGGCAGAATAAGACATGAAAGGCCATAGTTTGATAAACACTCCTTTCAGCACCTGTGCTGTCTCAGGCAGTCCTTACATTTCTGATGTTCCTTATCCTCACTTCCCTTTGTTAAAAATAACTAGGAAAAATGGTTTATTTTTATTCTGGATCAATTTCTCAATCTCACAGTCCAGACCTGCAAACGATTGTGCTAGCTCAACTGGCATAAGGATACACTGATAGCTGAGAACTCCTTAAGAGAAACTAATACTGAAAAAAAGTGTTCTCTGAAATACAGGTAAAGACAGACATTAAATAAAATTACTTTTGGTGTTGTGTCTACATATGAAGAAGTCAAAAGGAAAATCTGTTTGGAAACAGCTAGTCAATGATTTTTTTATTGTGGATTACTAACTTTTTTGCAGTCCTGATACTTGTAGTACACATCCTGCTTTTTTTTTTTTTTTCTTTTATAATTAAAAATATATTAATATGTTTACTTGGTTTTTTTGGTACAAAACCCCAGCAGTTAAGAAACAAACTCTTATTTTAACCCCTGCTACTTGCCCTATCTGGGAAAACCATGCTTTATTAAACTGTCTTTTCTATGTTTAAATAAATAGGTAGAAACTAGCTTAATTCAATTTTCATTTTTTTTGTGTGTGTGTCTTCTGAGTACTTATTATTTTTCTCTTTTTGAATTCCTATGGCACGATTTAACATGATCCTCAATAACCTCAGCAAGTCTTTAATAGAATATCTTACATATAAAAGGGCTTCATTGATAACTTATCAGTTACAGAACATACACAGAAATTGGATAATAGATTCACCAGGAGCCTCTGTTCTCACAAGAAAAATGTGACCTGAAAAATTCTTTTACTAATGGCTAAGCCAAAAAGATTCCAGAAGTTAATTCTCAGCTACATTTTGGTTTATACTGCATTATTTCATTTCTATCAAGATATGTTAGGTTAATGCAGCATAGTATATGGGCAAAATATAAAATCTTTATAATATGTGGTCTTACTTCAGGCCCTGAAGAAGTTACATAATGAAACCTCCCGCAGGCTGCCACATGTCAGATGAAGCATGTGTTTGGGAAAAGCCAACACAGATTCACCAAGGGTGAATTACACTTGACAAACCTGATTGCTTTCTATGTCCCACATCAGCCAAGCACTGGACGTTGCCTCCATAGATTTCTTCAAGACCTTCAGTGTAGTTTCCCACTGTCTTTTCCTAAAGAAACTGATGCATGTGTTCTAGTAGTCTGGGCTCTGGGTGGGAAACTGACCAGACACACCCACAGGGTGCTGCAACACACCTGCTTTTCAAACTGTAAACCTGTCACAAATGCTGTCCCCTAGGGATCAATATTGGGCCCTGAAGTGTTTAATCTGTTCATATTGGATGGGATCAAGTGGACCCTGATGAAATTTGCCAACAAATTGAATGGGGAAGTGGACACTTCAAAAGGGAGAGTGACCCTGTAGGAAGACCTGGATAGGTTGGAAGAGTGGGCCTTATGAACAGATGTAAGGGACAAATGTAAGGTCCTTCACATAGGATAAAATAATCCAAGAGTGAAACACATGTAAGTGATCTACCTGGCTGGAGAGAAGTTTTGTGGAAAGGCACCTGAAGGACCTGGTGGACAGCAAGCTCCCTATGAGCGGACAGTGTGCTCCTGCATCAAAGAAAGGTAACAGGATGCTGGGTTGCATCAATGTAGGCATTACCATAAGGAAGTCATTATCCCACTCTACTTAGCACTTGTCAGGTCACATCTGGAGTACTTTTCAGTTTTGGTCCCCCTGTACAATAAAGGATGTGGACAGACTGGAGAGAAGGGCCACAGAGATGTTCAAAGAACTGGGAAGCCTGATGTGAGGAAAGGCTGAGTGAGCTGGGTTTGTTCAGCCTTGAGAACTGGAGGTTTAGGAGAGACCTTGTTCCAGTATTTAAAGATGGCTACAGAGAAAATAGAGACTCATTTCTACAAAGAGTCACATGGAAAAGACAGGAGGTAATGGGTAGGAGTTGTACCTAGGGAGATTTCTAACAGGACACAAGGAAAAAAGTTTACAGAATAGGAACAATCAGCCATTGGAATAATCATCCCAGGGAAGGGGTGGATTTCCCAACATTGGACCCCTAGGATATTGTGGGACATGAGGCTGGACTGTCTTGCCTGGTCCATTCTTTTGCCAAGAAAGGTTGAAGCAGATGAACCTAGAGGTTCCTTCCAACCTGGTGTTCCAGGATTCTATGATCCTATGAAAAAAAGATGGATGCAGTTATTTTTTTAAAGTTGAATCCATGTACTTCTAAGATCTTAGTTTTAAGATCTTATCCTTTCCAAAGAAAAACAGATAAAAGTGTTATTGATTCTCTTAATTAAAATTTAGTCACTGAACGCTTTACAAGGGAAATACAATAACATATATAATTGTGCACAAATGAGTCTGCAGATTGTGAGGGTACTATCTCAAATATCTTCTTTTGTTAACAGAAGCTATTTATTTATTTTTGTTTGAGGTTCATCAGCATTTTCAGTCAATGTTGGATACATCTCTTTCTGAGTTTTTTTTTTCTCTAGCAGGCTTCTTCTCCTTCATCTGCATGGTATCTTGATTTTTTGAAAATATGATCAGACAAAACCTATATCTACTTTTCTATTTAGTAGTGCTCTATTAATTTGTCATTCTTTCATAAGTTGGGATTTTGTTAGCTCGTTTC
>WBNO01026490.1:14901-38536 GCA_013400575.1 Peucedramus taeniatus | reverse complement strand
TTTTTTTTTTTTTTTTTTGCACACAACAAACTATTTGGTGGCAAGGCATAGGAAATCCATCCCATTTAAATTCATGATGTTATTATGAAGGGCCAAATATTTGTCACAACCCACAATTCTGTAGCTAGTCAAGAGTCGGTGTTATGAATGCTATGTCAATTCTCACAACGAACATGCATAACAATTGCAGTTTTCTTTATAAAAGCTTTTCCTTAAATAGAAAAAGTTAACCTTTTTCCTCTTTGTTTAGATGACTATACTGAACAGAATCAGATTAATCCCACCTTTACTGCAAGTCAGAGAATATCCACGAGATCTGAGTTGTTATTGGAGGAATATGCAGTGTATTAAACCCTGTGAAGGAATCAGACTGTAACATAATGTTCTGTAGAGGAATCAGCCCACATAAGTTGGTCTTTATTAAGAATGTTGTTGCTGTGTTCTGTATATAAAACTGATACTGGCTTCTCTAAGACACAGTATGAACACCAGGTGTAGTTTATGTCTCCACTCTGAAGCTTTGTGTATTCTGGCAGAATTATAAGAACAACGTTCTAGTCTCATTTCTAAATGACAGCTATATATAGTGTATACACACACACCCCAACACTACTATAATATATGTATGCAGTAATACAATACCAGGTACTGAAGATGTTTTCCACTGAAGTGCTTTAAAGGGAGTTTTTCATCAACTTTCATCGTCAACTGGATACGGCCTCACAATTTCTTGAATTAAATTACAAGAAAAGCAAAGGAAACAAAATTTATATATATACTACATCACTCTTATATGAGGTTCTCTCTGTCTTGCAGGAAAAATACTGTTGTGTGATAGTACAAAATACTTGATGAATGCATAATACTGAAGGAGGCTGAAAGCTGTAATTTTTCCATTGCATGTACTTGGTAGTCAGTACAGTCATCCTTCTTAAAATCTATATCCCACAGGAATAGGTGGAATATATAATATTACAAACATGCAACAGCCTTGCACTGCATAACTCATTGCTGAGGTTTAGATAAATTTTGAGTAAAAACTTGCACATGTTTAAGTAGATACTGATACATGCCTTCAGAGTCAAAATCAGAAGGATGCCTAAGGTCTTTAGAGCTGAGGGAAGAGCAAGGATGTGTAACAACATATTGAGAAAGCATATGAATACCATCATGAAAGTAAAAATTCTGTTTAAGTGCTGCAATGAAGAGTACATTAGTTGCTGAGACATCTGCATTTCTCATCCACATCTTACTTTTACTTCTTGCCTTCTCATCCAATTCTCTTCAGCCTGCTTTGATGATTTTGAATTTGTGAGCTTCTAAAAGCAGCAATCCCGAACCAAAACTTGTCATGTAATCAAAGACATAGCACTTAGCAGAAAGGAATTCTCGAACTGCTACTGATGCCTGCATGTATTGTCTACAGCTAGAAACCACCCCAACTAAAAAACTAATGTCTAATGAGCAGCTCTACATAGAGGAGGAATTTCTTGTCAAAATCATAAAGTAGGAATGAAAAAATAAGGATGAATATAAGAAAGCTTAAAAAGTATTACCAGGACAAAATTCTGATCTGTCCCCAAAACAAACAAAACACCCACATTGCATTGTGTTCCCCAGAGACTTGAGTGGCACTATTCCATCTGTGCTCATGACAGCCCTAGTGAAGCTTAGTATTGTTTAACCAACTGTGGTTCACAGCAACAGGGGCTGTCCTCCACCTACATAACAGCATTTTACTTTGCAGAAATGGAAAATAATTGCACCTTGTTTTCACAAAGGGAGTTTCTAATTTGGTTCCTGCTACCCCCATCTTCTGTAACCTCTTTTTTTTACCATAGGTAAGACAATCTCGTGAGATTTATTTTCATTCAAGAGGGATGTCATTTGTTTACCTTCCTCCCATCCTCCCTCACTCCCTTGCTCCCTCACTCCCTTACTCCTACCATCGTCTTGGTCCCTGAAGTAAGAATAAAAAGGCAGTTTTGGGGAAGAAATGGAGAAAAAATTGATCCTGTTCCGAGTGTCTTTCCTGCTCAGTGGGGGAATAAAAATAGGATTTACCTGTTAAGCAAACAAAGACAGTGACAGAACAGCTCACAATTTGCCAATTTTGGGAACAGCAAGCCTGAAAAGAGTTGTTTTTGTTACCAACTTCTTCCCACTGTGGTTTGAGCCTCCTGTTGAATTAGGACTACATCACAGTCTGTTTGATCATGTTCTAGCATGGCCATACATCTGCCTTTTATAAATAATTTCATCCTGTATATGTATTACTGTTATTTATTTATTGGTTTTAATGTCTACTATTGACAGTGAAAATGGGAAAGCAGAAAACGGCTCCTGGTACATAGAGATTGAAGAAAGATAAAGATAAAAATAAAAAAGCAAAAATTAGATTTTACAAACCCATAGTTGGATCTGTTTTGCTGAGACTGACATAGGAACAAAGCTTAAGTACAAAAAAAAATCACAAGTATGTCTTCTAGGTTTCACTTCAAGAAAAGGTGCCTTAAGTAATGGACGTTTGTGTTAATTTTACAGCACGGTTGTATACAAACTCTTCATTTCATTCCACCTAGCCAGTTGTTCCTCTCGGCTCACCATAGACATCAGACATCCTTCGCATATATGATGAAAAAATGAACAAATTAATCACTCCCAGTTTCAGTCACCTCAAAATTTAACAGTCCTACAAGATAAAATTGCTAGAGGCTTTTTCAATAGTCAAAGGAGAGAAAAGCGTCTCCTGATGGTCTGTCATCACTTTTAAATAACCCATTTTGATATGGTTTCTGCAATATGCTTTCTGAAGTCAAAGGTTGTTTCTTGACAGAAATTGTCACCCTTTCCAGTATAAGATTTTACTCTTTTCAGTAGTTTAATTAAAGATAAGGAACGCTAGATTTTTTGTATAGTTTTGCTTTTTCTTTTATCATATCCTTATGACAGCAATACTGAGAGCCTATGTTTATATTAAAGAACTTATCAAAGATTTTCCTTTAATTTCTTTTGTTTTTGAATCAGGTATTGTGTAGTGGTGTGCATTTTTGTAAAGTTCTGTTGTTGTTTTATTCTGAAAGTTAGTAATTTAATGTTAGTTAGCTTAATGGTTTGTTCCAATGTACCCCTTTTTCTTCCCCTCAGGATGGATTGCCCCAAAAGTTGTTTGTCACAGAGTTTTCCCACCACTTAGTGTGTCCCTCCCTTCCTATCTCTATGTGGTGCTGCCAATCCCAGTTGTACTGTCCCTTTCCCCTGTCCATCAGGCTTGTCCAACCCAGTTTATTCTAGAGACTTCTGTGTCAGTTGCCCGATTTCCCACTGTTGATTTGTTGTAAGGGCTTTTCTTCATCCCTGTATTACCCCTATTGGTTCAATTAAGTATGTAACCCTGTCCTTTCTGTTTCCCTATTGGTTGTCCTGTGTTCCCACCTTCTTGTGTTGAAGTGTTTATAAACCCTAGCCGGATCCTTTCTCTTGATCACTTTGCTCTGACCCCTTCGGGGAATAAAGCTCCTTCGGAACTTAAGGCAAGTGTCCACTCCTTTTGTTCTTCGCTCCTAGCAGCAGTCCTCCTGCAGCTTCACCCATGCAGCTGCCTCCACCGCCACCCGCTACAGTCTCGGAAGAGACTTGAGGGCGGCCACTCTCGTGGCATCCACTACCACTATAGAGGCACACTAGCTGGCACTCAAGCATTGCCTCGTGGTAGCAGAAGGAAGCTACAGTATTGCTGTTGTCCTATTTGTTTTCTGCTATGAACTACGTGGTCCAAATTGAAATACTATGTTACTGCAGATTATTCTGGAAAGAAAAGTATTTTCTGCTATGTTTCTTTTAACTTTTTTTTTTTGCTACCATGTACTCTTCAGTGTCAGGAACAGTACACACCAGTTTAAAAATAGACTAGTGATTCATTTTAAGTACAACAGAAAGTGTGGCTACCAAAGATTTTATTTAATTATTATTATCTTGGATCCTACCAATTTGATGAGTCACTGTTTCCTTTCATGCCTCTCCTACTCTTTTGTAATGCAAGTACAAGCATCAGGACACTATATGATAAACCATCTTTTATGGGCTGCTCATTTAAATTTTTTTTTTAATTAGTATTTTTAAGAAGTTCTGTATCTAATGTGTTAAGTGTAAGGATATATGAAAGGCCAAAAAATTCACTTATTCTACCCCTCAGTTTTTGAATGCAGAAAGAACAGGTAGTGTGGTGGTGTGTGTTTTGTTAAACTTTGTTGTTGTTGTATTTCAAAAGGGTTATGATTTTATGTAAGTTAATAGTTCGCCCCATGTTACCCCTATACTTTCCCCTCATAATGGTTTAGCTCAAGTTGTTTTTCTCCAGATTTTCTCACCACTCAGGGTGCCCATCAACCTGCTCCTCCCTCCCTTCCCCTGGTCTTGCTGACTCATTCCCAGTCGTTCTGTCCCTTTTCATGTCAGTCAAGTTTTCCCTGCCCAGTTTGTTCTCGAAGTTTCTGTGTCAGTTACCTTATCCCCTGTATATGATTTGTTATGTGAGTTTTCTCCCACCCCTATGTTTTCCCTATTGGTCCAGTTAGACATATAGTCATCCCTATTATGTTCCCTCATTGGTTGTTACATGTACCCACCTCCCAGAGTCGGAGGACTTTTAAGTTCTTGCTGAGCCTCTATCACTGTCGCTTCGTCCTGACCCTTCAGAGAGAATAAAACTCTTTGGAATACCTCGACGGAGTGTCCGGCTCCTGACTTCTTTACTTTGGGATCCTTGTGGTCTTTCCCTTGCAGCTCTACCCATGCAGCTGCCCTAACCGCCACCAAACCAAGGTCTCAAGGGGGACTTGGAGCGGCCACTCTCGTGGCTCCCACCACTGCAGAAGGGGCATGCTAGCTGGCTTTCCTGCCTCGTGGTGGCCGGAGGAGACCGCAAGGAAGTTCTTAATAAAGCTCACATTTCTGGTTCAGCCTTTAAACAACTTCAAAAATGTAACTTAAAAAGACATATTTAGGCAATCAAATACTTATGTGTGATGATGCTGAGCGACACAGAGTCCCCAGGCAGTGCAAAGGAGAGATGCTTTACTGCAAAAACAGGCCTTTTTTAATCAGCCGGTTATCATTTTACACAGTTTTGTAAGAAACTTTTTTGGTAAAAGGGAACATCACTGAAACAAACAGCCCTTGAAACTCCCCAGTGTTCGTCATCAAAAAGCCAGGGAAGGACAAGTAGCGCCTCCTCCACGATTTGCAGAAAATAAATGATGTTACTGAGGACAGGGGGTCTCTCCAACCAGGGATGCTGTCCCCATCAATGCTCCCCCAAAATTGTAATTTAGCTGTAACTGACATTAGGCTTGCTTTTTCTAAATTAATCTCCACCCAGCTGACGCTCCACAGTTTGCTTTCTCTGTGCCCTCCATCAATAGAGAGGCTCCCATGAAGTGCTACCACTGGTGAGTCCTTCCCCAAGGAACGAAAAACAGCCCCACCATTTGCTAGTGGTATGTCGCCAAAATTCTGTCCCCAGTGTGTGCCAGAGCGGGGGAATGTGTCATCCTGCATTATATGGATGATGTACTTGTGTGTGCCCCCGACAACAAGGTGCTTACTTCCGTTCTAGAGAATACTATTACTGCCTTAACGGCAGCAGGATTTGAGTTACAAGAAAAAGAACAGACTGCTGCCTTTGAGGCATTTAGGTCTCAAGATTGCCAACAAAACTATCACACCACAAAAGCTGGTGATCAATGATAGACCCAAGACCTTGCGGGATCTTCATCAACTGTGTGGGTCCTTGAACTGGGTTAGGCCCTGGCTGGGGCTCACCACAGGGGATCTGTCCCCTCTCTTAAATTTGTTAAAGGGGAGAGAAGAGCTGGATTCTCTGAGGGCCCTAACTCAGGAGGCTCGACTCGCACTCAACAAGGTTCAATTGGCACTGGCAGACCAGCAGGCCCACCGTTGCTGGCTTGATCTTCCTTTTAGCTTTATTATCTTGGGTAAGTTGCCGCACCTCTACAGGCTCATTTTCCAATGAGACAGGGACCAAAAGGATCCCCTCTTGATCATAGAGTGGGTGTTCCTTGGTCATCAGCTGTCCAAGAGTATCACTTGGCCACAGGAGCTGATGGCCCAGTAAGGCTAGAGATCGGATGCAATTGCTGGCGGATGTGACTTTGCATGCATTCATGTTCCCATCAAGTTATCCACCGGGAGATTAACCAATGAGACTTTGGGCCAGTTGCTCTGTGGCAACGAGAACATGCAGTTCGCTCTGGACATTTATCCAGGAAAAATTTCAGCTCACCATCCTGGCCACATATTGTTCAACACTGAATTCAATTTGATCCCCAACGACAAGCAAAGTCATAGCCCCTCAAAGCCTTGACAGTTTTTACTGATGTGTCCAGAGGATTCCACAAGTCTGTGATGACTGGGAAAGATCCTCAGACTGAGCAGTGGGAAGCTGATGTTAAGACTGTTGAGGGCTCCCCTCAAGTAGCTGAGTTGGATGCAGTTGTCCGGATTTTTGAAAAGTTTCCTGGGCCAATTAACATCATCACTGATTCAGGCTATGTAGCCAGAGTAGTGTCCAGGGCAGAAAATGTTGTTTTTAAGGAAGTCTCTAACCTCGTGATTTACAATTTGATCTCAAAACTGATCCATCTAGTTTCCCACCGGGAGCAACTCTTTTACATAATGTACGTAAGGTCACACACCAACCTTCTGTACTGCAGAGAGTAACAGCAGAGCAGACACCCTAGCCACTCCATTACAGCTGGCTGGCCAACCTAACATCTTCCAACAGGCCAAACGAAGCCATCAGCAATACCACCAGAACATTCCTGGTCTGGCCTGCCAATTCCACCTGAGGCGTTATCAGGTCAGAGCGATCATGGCCACAGGCCACATGCCTGAACTGTCAGGAGTCCTCTCTACCATCACTGGGTTCAGGAGTAAAAGTGAGAGGACTCCACAGCTGTGAGGTGTGGCAAACAGATGTCACGCACATCCAAGAGTTTGGGAGGTTCAAATATATATGCACATGTGTCGGTTGGTATCTTCTCGGATGCAGTCTATGCCTCAGCCCACACAGGGGAAAAGGCCACTGATGCCCAAAAACATGTGGTGCAGGCCTTTGCCACACTGGAGATCCCCAGGGTAATTAAAACTGGCAATGGCCTGCCCTGTACCTCCAAGGTGTTGGGTAATTTCCTGCAAGAATGGGGGGAGTTGAACATCAAAGGGAATAGTATTCCACACTCCCCCACCGGCCAGGCAGTAATAGAAAGGACTCACCAAACCCTTAAGAAAGTCCTCGAACACCAAAGGGAAGATGTCCAGGTCAGCTCGCTGCAGTTGAGACTCTGTAAGGCGCTGTCCACTATCAACTTCCTCAACTGCCCATTTGAGAACCCCAACCCTCTGGTCGTGAGACACTTCCAGCAATATCAGCAGCTCAGACCAGACGAGTGCCCACCAGTCCTGATCAAGGACCCAGAATCAGGGGAAATACAAGGACTATTTGAACTAATAGCTTGAGGGCGTGAATGTGCATGCGTCCTCCAGGCTGAAATTGATCCCATGACAGTGGTTAAAACCCTATGTCTCATCTTGGGGTAAGAGAAGAGAAAACACAACCTCACCTGCACCTCTTTCAAACAATCCGACAGACAATGCCGCTGCATCAGACCGATGATGTCACAAAGGAAGTGGGAGTCCAGAATTCCCTGTTTCTTCCCCTGTTAGGTGCTACCCTGTTCTGACTATGCTCTTTGGGTTTTTTAAAAGACATCCTCCCCATACAGAATGGAGTGGCAACACCTGTGGCTCCTAGTCCTCTTGAACTAGTCCACTGAAGCGTGAATCGTCCCCCAACCAAGGAAAAGCATCTGGGTGACTCTGGCATATGCACTGAATCAAGATCATCTCTGTCTGTCCTTGACTGCGGCTAACAACCCCGTGTCGACCTGTCTGGTGGGGATTCCATTTAGACCCAAAGAATACCCCAGCACTTTAAAGTCAATCCAAACAGAGATCAATAGAAACCCTCTCAACTCATGAGTAGAGATTTACTGTTATCAGGGCATGGTAAATTATGTAAAGGTTCCCATCATCAACCCCCTAGAGTTGTGGGGAAAATGGGTTTCCAACTTGCCCTATGCCAAAAATGAGCCCCAGGAATTTGTACTTTTTAGGTTCTTCAAAAGCTTCATTTTGTATTCAATTTGATTATAAACCCAGCTCTCAGCAAGATCTCTATAGCCCCATTTTACAACACAAGCTGCAGTTTACTGCAAAGAATTGGTGCCAATCCATTACAAAAATTAGTATGCCCTGCACGGATAATGCCTACCCATTAAATTAGACAAAAGAGTGTTTTTAATTTGCAGTGATCGCGTGTATCCCGGAATCTCCTCTTGCCTTCTAGGAGATCCATGCATCCTAGGGCAGTTGTCCCTGACTTCTCCCAACATGACCCAAATTTCAAATTGGAGCAGTCAACATAAATCTAAAATTCAGAAAAGGGGTGCAAACCAATTTGACGAACATTGCGATTCTGAAATTTTCCATTGGGCCAAATCCAAATGGGTTGCTGTCTCCGTTTTCCTCCCTTGGGTGGCAACAGCCAAGTCTTTAAGTGAATTAGGCAACCTTGAATGTTGGGTTACAAAATAGGCAAATCTCACCTTGACTGCCCTCAGTAACCTAAAAGACAAGGAAATAACCAGAAAGGTGACCCTTCAGAACTGAGCAGCCATTGACTTTTTACTACTGGCACATGGGCATGGGTGTCAGGAGTTCGAGGAACTTTGCTGTTTTAACCTCTCCAGCAAAACCAAGAGTATCCATGCCTCTATTGAAGAGATGAAGAATATGGTTGGCAGTGTTAAGCAGGAGGCAGAGGACTGGTTTAAAAACATCTTTAAGGACTGGGGACTGTCGGGATGGATGTCTTCTGTTTGTTATAAAAGACATTTTATATTTTGTTTTTGTTATCTCTTTGGTCTCCGGGGCTTTTTGCGTCTTAAGGAGGATGCTGGCCAAAAACACTAAAGGACCTCTTTCTTCCAAAGTTGTTGTGGCTGCTGCCACTCAGGAGCAAGGATAGTGGGAAGAGGAAAGAACCAAAGGAACTGAGGTTTAGAGACTTATTTTTCCATCCCTCTCCCTTCTCTTTTCAAAAACGAAGTAGAAAAGGGGGAGATATGGTGGTGTGTTTTTCTGTTATAAGTTTAAAGTGGTTTGTTCTGGTTGCCCCCCATGTATTTTTAGTTTACTCCAGAGTTGTACCCTCCCATTTTCCTGTCCATCTCCCTAAAGACCAACTCTCTGTTCTGGATCCCTCCCTGTCACTAGTGAAACACTGCCCTCCTCCCTTGTCCGTCACTGTAACCCCACCTTTATCCCTAGAATCTTCTGTGTCTATGTTTAAACTACTCTCCTCCCCTGTTTTACCCCATTGGTGGTCACAATGTATTCCCTGCCTTATGCTCCTCCCCAAGTGCTCTGTGATTGGTTGATGTTTGTCTCCTCCCCTTGTACCCTCCCCCATATTTAGGTTGTTGCAATCCTGCATTCCTTGGCACTTGTCCCTGGCCCCTCTCAAGAATTAAACCTCTTGGGATCCCATACAACTGTTCCCTCTCATTCCTTCCTCATCCCAGAGTCTTGACTCAAATTACAAACAGAAGCCGCAGAGAGCAGCCTTGCTGTTTCTAGGAGCTAAGCAGCCCTGCTCGCACTGCTGCCCAGACCAACCCCAGGGGGGGATAGGGAGCAGCAGCTCTTGGCACGGGCCAGGAGATAGGGCTAACCACAGCTATCTCCAAGTGGCCACCGTATCAAGTAATGACTTGGAAGGACCCCAAACTCAGTGGTGGGAAGCCCATGTTAAGATTGTTGAGGGCTCCCCTCAAGTAGCTGAGCTGGACGCAGTCATCGAGGTCTTTCAAAAATTTTCAGAACTGAGCATTGGCACTGATTTGGCTTACATTGCAGGGGTAGTATGTAGGGCAGAACATGTGGTGTTGAAAGAGGTCTCTAATCCAGTGATTTACAGGTTGCTCTTAAAACTCATACAACTGATTTCCCCCACAACAGCAACTATTCTATATAATGCCAGTAAGACTGCACACAGACCTGCCTGGATTTATCGCCAAAGGGAACCAGAGAGCTGATGCCCTGGCCTCTCCGCTGCAGCTAGCTGGCTGGCCAAGGAAACATCTTCTATCAGGCCAAACTTAGCCATCAGCAGTTTCATCAAAATGTGCCTGGTCTGGTCCGCCAGTTCTATTTTAGGTGTGATCAGGCCAGAGCAATCATGGCCACATGACCAAATTGCCAGGAGTCCTCACTACATAATCTTGTAACCAAAGAGGGGTGCAAGGGGAGGAGAACACTTCACTACAACTGATGGGAGCTCAGGGATTACATGAATGACATAGAGGGTTCTGGAAGGAGAAGCCTGGTTTACATTAACTGACAGGGGAGAAGGGCAAGGTTACAATGACAGGCAGGGAAAGGTTGGGAATAAGGGGTAGGTACATGGACTGACAGGGAAAGGGAGTGAAACAATGGTGGACTAAACCAACTGTATGGGGGTAGGTACGGGAACGATAGGTGCTGTCGGGGTGACCGCCTTCCCAAGAGCGATCTCCTCTCGGTCCGGCTGACCAGCTCCCCCAACCCACCTTGTACTCAGGCCCGGTTGTAGTAATCTTATGAACCTCTTGGTTTGAAGGATCCAACTGGGTTTATTGTAGGAATAGCAGAGGATCCAGGAAGGGCAGGGTCCAGGTGAGGTAGAGGCTCTACAGCACTCAGGTGAAACAGGCACAGTGTGGCAGCAAGGATGAGGAAGAGGCTTTTAGTCTGGGTTCCAGGGAAAAGTTTATTCCCAGGGTGAAGGGATGGAGAACCAAGGAGCAAGGGCGAGCATCAGGGGTATGTAGGGACTTTTAAACACAGGAGGTTCAAGGGGAAGGTACAAAACTCTATGAGAGGCATCCTGCAGAGGAGTAAAAGCGGGTTCTTACAACATATTAACCAATGAGAAGATGAGGGGAGAGAATGGGTCACATGGTCCAATGGGGCATGGAGGAATAGGGAATTTCTAAAACGGAGGTCAAAGACGGGGGTAGTGCAAAGAGAGATGGGCAGGGAACTTGCTGGAAGAAGACATAGGTACAGAGGAGGATTGACAACTGAGGGGAAGAGGGACCAGGAATGATCAGAAACAAGGGGTAGGATTAGGACCAGATTGACAACTCAGCAGGGAGGTTACAACTTCAGGGACAAACGATCAACTCTGGTAAATGTGGGATACAGAAAAGTCTATTAAACATAAAGTGCACCACAACATAAACCAGGTAATAATTATTTACACAATGAATGCTCATTTTTGTAAAATTATTTTTCTTTGAGAAAACTTTTGTTCTGTACTTCTATGCTAGTCTGTAAAGTAGAGAGGGAAGACCAGTATTACAGATGAAGTTTTGCAACCATGCAGCAATCATCTAGAAAACACACTATTTTAACTCTGGCTTTTATAAAACTTTTCCACCCTTTAAATCTATGTACTAGGCAAAAATATTGTTTCTAAATTACTGTGTGTTCTGAACAAATAAAATGACAGAATGTGTGTTTCACATATAACTTCTGTCACCTCAGTGCAAACAGAAGTGAGTGCCTACATTAGAGGCATTGATTTTAAAATTCTGATTCTGGTTGTTTTTAAATGAATAGGGAAAAGATACTGCATATTCCCTTATTTGCTACTATGCCCCACTGCTATTACATGCCTTAATCACAAGCAGTACAATAGGGAAATCTTGATGCAGGCACCACACGCACTCTCCTCTGGGCTTTCCAGTTTCTGACAACTTTTCTATCCTGTAATTACCATTTGGGATGAATCAAGTTTGAAAAACACTGGAGAATATAAATTTATTCCAGCTTGGAGAAAAGCTAACAATAGAACACAGGTACTTATTTTTAACAGTACCCACAAAATTCTCTTTCTGAAGAAACTCTTGATCATCAACATCAGTCTTTAGTATTGACATTTACATATGGTAGAAACATGTTCCTTTAACTTGTGGTGGAGGTAAAGACCATCTCATATTATTTTGTGTCGACTGTATATTTATTGTATAAGTATCATCTTGTCACTGATAGTAGACTTTGCAAAAGACTTAATTTTCTTGCAATTATGAAACCTGTTTCTGCCAGCCTCAGTTTTTCCTTCAGAATAACAGTGGACTGGTTGAAAGTTTAAACAAAGCCTCTTGAGATATTTCCATTTTGTCTTCCTATTTTGCTGAATCACTTCCTTTGGGCATCAGCTCTGTGTTGGACCTGCTAGCTCAACCTACCACATTCTTAACCAGAATGGAAAAGAAAGGCCTTTAGACTGTATCTGCAGCACAGAAATGTAAAATATGGTAAACCAGAATTCATGAGCATGCTCCCCTGTGGTGGTGTTTTTTTATAAGTTTTTACAGTTGTTTTATTATAAAAGTTAGTTATTCCATGTTAGTTAGGTACAATGGTTTGGTCCATATACCCCCGTTTTATACCCTCATGATGGTTTCTCCCAAGTTGCTTATCCTAAGTTTTCCCGCCACTTGGCCCTCACTCAGTGCGTCCATCTCCCTATTCCTCCCCTCTTTCCCTTATATGGCCCTGCCAATCCAAGTTGTGCTTCCCCGCTCTCCTGTCTGTCAACCCAGATCCACCCATTTTGTTCCAGAATGTTCCATGTCAATCACCCTGGTTCAGACAGTTGATTTGTCCTTAAGGCTTCTTCCCTCCCCTATGCTGACCCTACTGGTTTTATCAAGTTCTACACTCATCCCCAAGTGTTTCCCCATTGGTTGTGCAATGTCCCATCCCTTGGAGTAGCTCCCTTTAAGAACCTAAGCCAGACCCCTTTTCTCTATCACTCTTCCCTGACCCATCCCTGGAATAAATCTTCCTTGGATTGCATACATTGGAGTGTCCTCTCCTTCAATCCTTTCCCTCAGTCTCCTCGTGGTAATCCTGCTGCAGCGTCGCCCCCACCGCTGCATTCACTGCCACCTGAAAAGCCTCGGCAGAGGTTCAGAGGCAGCCTCTCTCGTGTGTCCCTCTGGTCCCTCAGGGAGCTTGCTAGCCAGCATTCCATCGCTCCGTGACCGCAGGAGGACCCCATTCCCTCATGATTTTTCTCTGTTCAAGCATCTATGAAAACTACAGGTTCCTAGTCTGCATGTGTTGTGCACTTTGGTGCTGAGAATGGGATGCAGGTGGTCTCATGTTGGACAACTGTGATGGGAACATCTTTCAGACTCCTTTGATAGACAACAGAAAGTAAAATGTTGTCTGGAATGAGATCTACCTGATCACTTTTAGATACCTGCATTACCATGACATGAACTGTGTTCAAAAGTGTCCAACTGACCATAAATGGAACACCCATAATTTGAAGTAAACACATGTGCTGCAAACACAAGATGAGTTTCACCACATGATTCACTCAACAGGATCTGATCTGTTCCTGCTCTCAACACCTTTTGGAAATGAAGGCTAGCACACAATACCAGATTTTAAGATATATTTTCCAATTTTCTATTGGAAACAAGACATGATCCACATTTTTACTACAATTTAAATTCTTCATTGAAAATATTGTTGACACTTTTTTTTTCTGCGCCCATTTCTTCTTCCATCTAAAAAAGCAATTTCTATGCTGTAATTTTAAAAAGCTTTTCCTAATATGGTTTGCAGATTAATAACTGTACAAAAATCCAAGACACTTATCTAGCTTATTCTCTATTTCAGCTGTCCAAATGTCTTGTTCTAATTTTAAAAGTGTAATTCTGTAGGCAATTTTCCCATCCTTTTAATTGGGACCTTAACCACTACCTGTAGTTAGGTGGTTTATTTTAGACTCAAAATTCTTAACTGTCTCATCAAAACTGATGAAACAACTCTGATGTCTGAGTCATTGTATAGTTTTCCTATGCAATTCACAGACCTTATTCTCAGTTCAAAGGCCAAACTATTAAGCTTGACCCTAAATAAATGTTCAGGACTGATCTTCATAGCAATAAGTTTTGTCTTTCCATGTGATGCTACTTATTCCCAAAATAAAGAATACAATTTTTATTTTATACAAAGGAAGTCCCACATTATATACACAACATACATGCACAGAGATCTTCTTGGAAAGTCCAGGTAACCCCATGTCTGTATTTCTGAGTCTAGCCATTGATTTTATTTTAGGTTATAAAGCTTTGTCAGAAAGCCAAGCTGAGGGGGACTTTGTTGCATGCTGAAGTTCGTACAATTTAATCCTACCTGTAATCTTTAATGCACATTATTTTCTCTAATACATGTGCAGCTCTGAACTCAGTTTTCCTACTCTACTCCACAGTGTTTTGAGGAAATGTTCCTTTGCCACAGCTATATAAATATTAAATGAAACAGGTAAGTCAAGTTTTCTTTATTTATATTCAGGTCTTCTTAAAGTGACACACAGACAGTGTTAATAATGCTGTCAAAGAAAGATGTTGGTGTTTGATGGCTTTTAATATTGCTATCCATACCAAGACAATAAATCACAGAATCATTAAGGTTGGAAAAGACCTTTATCATCACATCAAGTCCAACCATTAAACCAGCACTAGCATTACTTTCACCACTAAACCATGTGTGTCACATCCACAAGTTTTATTTAACACTTGCAGGGCATTTGGCAGGCTTGAGAGGTAGGCCTGTGCAAAACTCATTAAGTTCAACAAGGCCAAATGTATGGTCCCTATATTTGGGTTGAGGCAATCTCAAACACAAACACAGGCTTAGAGAGAAGGGGTTGAGAGCAGCCTTGTGGAGAAGGACTTGAGGGTCTTGGTGGACAAGAACCTCAATATCACTGGATTGTGTGCACTCACAGCACAGAAAGCCAACCTGAGCTGCATCAAAAGCAGCACAGCCTGAAGGTCAAAGGAGGTGATTCTGCCTCCTACTCTGCTCTTTGAGTTCTCACCTGCAGTTAACATGTCAAATTCTTGGGCTCCCAACATAAAAAGGACATGGAGCTGTTGGAGCAAGTGCAGAGGAGGGCCATGAAAATCATCAGAGGGTGGGAGCACCTCTATATGAAGACAGGCTAAGTGAGTTGGAGTTGTTCAGCCTGGAGAAGAGAAGGCTTCCCTAGAAGCAGACCTTACAGCAGCCTCCTGGCACATAAAGGGAGCCTGCAAGAGAGCTGGAGAGGGACTAATTACAAGAACATATAGTAGGAAGACAAGGGAGAATAGCTTTAAACTGTAAGAGAGTAGGTTTATATCAGATATTAAAAATAAATTCTTTACTATGGGGATGGTGAGATACAGGAATTTGAACCAAAGGAACTCTGGATGCCTCACTCCTGGAGGTATCCAACACCAGGTTAGTGGTCTGGTGGAAGCTGTTTCTGCCCACAGCATGGGTATCGAAACTAGGTGATCTTTAAGGTTCTTTCCTAATAAAAATATTCTATGACTCTAAAATATTGCTGTATTACAGAATCATGGAAGCACAGAATAAACTTTGTTGAAAAAGACCTTTTGAGATCATCGAAGTCCAACCTATGACCTAAGACGTCCTCACCAACTAAACCATGGCAATGAGTGCCATGTCTAGTCTTTTTTTAAACACGTCCAGGGACAGAATGACTCCACCACCTCCCTGGTCAGATTATTCCACTGCCCAATCACTCCTGAAGTGAAGATTTTTTTTTCTAACGTCTAACCTAAACTTCCCTTGGCGCAGCTGAAGACTGTGGGCTCTTGTGTGTCAGTTGCTGCCAGGAGAAAGAGACTGACCCTCACCTGGCTACAACCACCTTTCAGGAATTCGTAGAGAGTGATAAGGTCACTCTTGAGCCTCCTTTTTTCCAGGCTAAACAATCTGGAATCTAAACAATCTCCTTCATCTATTCCTCATGTGTTCCAAGCCCCTCACCAGCCTCGTTGCCCTCCTCTGGATGCACTCAAGTGCTTCAACATCCTTCCTAAACTGAGGGGCCCAGAACTGGACACAGCACTCAAGGTGCGGTCTCACCAGTGCCAAGTACAGAGGAAGAATGACCTCCCTGCTCCTGCTGGCCACACTATTCCTGATACAGGCCAGGATGCTGTTGGCCTTCTTGGCCACCAGGGCACACTGCTGGCTCACATTCAGTCAGCTGTTGACCAGCACTCCCAGATCCCTTTCTGCCTGGGCACTGTCCAGCCACACCGTCCCCAGCCTATAACACTGCAGGGGGTTATTGTGGCCAAAATGCAGGACTTGGCACTTGGACTTATTAAACTTCATCTTATTGGACTCTGCCCGTCTATTCAACTGTTCCAGATCCCTTTGCAATGCCCTCCTACTATCCAATAGATTGACACATGATCCCAGCTCAGTGTCATCTGCAAATTTACTAATTATGGACTCGATCCCATCATCCAGATCATCAGTGAATATGTTAAACAGGACTGGGCCCAACACTGATCCCTGGGAAACACCACTGGTGAGCATCTGCCAGCCGCACGCAGCACCGTTCAGATCCACTCTCTGGGCCCGGCCATCCAGACAGTTCTGAACCCAGTGAAGACTGGCTTGTCCAAGCCATGCCAGCTTTTCCAGGAGTGTGCTGTGGGAGATGGTGTCATAGGCTTTGCTGAAGTCCAGGCAGACAACATCCACAGCCTTTCCTGCATCTACCAAGGGGGTCAACCGGTCATAAAAGGAGATCAAGTTGGTCAAGCACAACCCACCTCTCCTGAACCCATGCTAGCTGAGTCTGATACCCTGGCGATCCTCTAGCTGTTGTGTGATGGCACTCAAAATGATCTTTTCCATTACCATCAATATTACATCTTATTTCTTTAGCAATTATTTCAATAAAATCATATTTGTGCTGGCAAGCATCAACAAGAACTGCTGGTGCCAAATCTACTTGGTGATAATAAACTATTTCCAAGGATGGTTTTGAAAAGAATGTTAACAGTAAAAGCAATAGAAACTCAGAATATATTTGAGTTATATAAAACTCTTCCATGTATAAAACTAATAAAGATTAAAGAAAAGTGCAAGAAAGAAGCACATCAGAGCACAGGTATTTACTAGGCAAAGATCAGCAATCTAGTAATACAGTTAAACAATAAACACCTTCCCAAGCTCAGAAAGCCTGCAAAACTCCCGAAACATCACTTCTTTCAAGAATGAAAAGGCAACTTATAACACATCCTGTTATCAACACTAACAATTATAGAGGAAGAACGATACCTTAAATACAATGCATAAAGCAGATTGGCAATGTAAAAACGTAAATAACTTTCCAGACCCTCTGCCTCTTCCAAATACTCTTCTCAACACAATCCCTAGTTAGAGTATTTCTGATCCCATTTACTCCCAGCTGACACTACTCTAAGTACAATCCAAATGCCTTAGCCTTTTGTAGCACTCCTGTAGCATTCCAGTAGCACTGGTGAAAAGAGATAAGAATAAAGTCCCTCTCTTCAGTCTGTGAATTTCATGTGAAGACTGCTGAGAATAAATACGACATGTCTACTACAGAGGAAAATTTATAAAGGTGTCACAAATGACGTTAAAAGATCAACAGAATTATTTTAGCAATGATAACTAAATTTCTTCTTAATTGCATAAACCATTTATGAATTAAAAGCAGCAGCAAGGCTATGAGAACTACATCTACTATGTTGTTTGCAGTCCTCAGGCAGTCACTGAGCGATGGAACGCCCACTAGCACGCTCCCTGGGTGGCCAGTGGGACCCGCGAGAGTGGCAGCTCCTGGACCTCCGGGGAGGTTTCCAAGGCAGCGGTAATTGCAGCGACATGGGTGATGCTGCAGCTGAGTACCACGAAGAGATCGAAGTAAAGGATGGAAAGAACAGACACTTGTTTGCAGTCCAAGGAAATTTTATTCCAAAGACGGGTCAGGGACAAGTGACAATGAAACAGTCTGACTGAGATTTTTAAAGGAGGTCACCCTAAGGGGAGGGGACTCCACATAACCAATGGGGATACACTTAAGGAGGGACACATAACTTACTGCTACCAATGGAGTTTACACAGGGGAGGAGAAAAGCCTCAAGGACAAATCAGTGACTTAGCTTGGGGTGATTGACATTGAAACTTCTGGAATAACATGGGTGGGTTCGGGGTGATAGACAAGGAAAAGGGGCAGCACAACTTGGATTGACAGAATCAAATACAGGCCAAAGGGGAGGAATAGGGGAAGGACATATTGAGTGGCAACTCAATTGGAGGGAAAACTGGGGAGTAAACAACCTGGAAGAAACCATTTTGAGGGAATATAATGGGGGTACATGGGAGAAACCATTGAACTTAAGTAATATTAAATAACAAACTTTAACAGTGAAAACTTTATAAAAATGCACCACTACAGTTGTTATAGATTCTCCCTCAGTTCAACAGCACTGTCTGAGCTGTCTTACTGTCTCTAAAGAGAACTTTTTTTCTTTAAATTGAAATTTACTTCTCTTCCACTGAAAACTCAACTTGGGAGGTAAAATAAGCTGGAAGGGGACGGTTTTCAAAATCTCCCAAACTTGAAAAGGAAATGCTCCTTTCATCTTGACGCATGAGGCCACAGATCCTTTCTCCAAAGATATTTCTTCCCTCAACCTAAAAAGGACCCACAGATGGACCTGCATATTCCCAGGACTGTTAGCAAACTACTGATACATTAGATGTTTCACTGTTTCTCTATTGAAGGCAAATCTAATTCCTGATAGAAGCCCATGCTGTATTTTTATTGGTGATCCATGGGCTAGAGAATAAGCATGTATGCATAAGTTTCTCATCCCACATTGAAACATCATTAGGGATGATGTCACAAGTACTATTAACATAAAACCCACAGAACTGTGGGAAGAAGCTCCAAGGAGTCACCCTTACCGAAACCACGCTGTCTTCCCAAGGCATCTCAGCCTCTCCTCTACCCATATGGGCTATTACATATATAAATATATATATGTGTGTGTGTGTGTGTGTCAGCCCCACTTTGGGGCTTTTTTTGTTTTGTTTTGCACCCTTGCTTATGCCCTTTATTTATTTAATAAGTATCTTCGGTTTTGGCTCTTCACTTGTACCCATCCCTTCCCTGTTGCCTGCGCCATGCGACCACACCATTGTTGAGCTCCCAGAACCAGAGGGTTTCCCTGCACACCCTGCAGATCCCTCGGGGTGCTGCTGCTGGTCCATCTCCAGCCGTTCCACTGCCAGACAGGTCAGAGATCATCAACAGCCAGACGTGTGCTACAACATTTGTCAGCCAGGAAAAATTTCCCTTACATGTAATCACAATTTCTATTTCTTCCCCTGTTGCATTATTCTCTTATCTGCGCTGTTCTGTTCCCTGATTTGATCTCTTTTTGTTGCTCTGCAGCTGTTTCATCCCATTAATTTCCAACAGGCCCCAACACTAATAATTTGCTCTGTTCTATCCACTGAAATATAATCAGTGATTCCAAGTCATGCTAACCTTTTACATGTTATCAGAGAAATCTTGACACAAGATGCAACCTAATGAAACTTGATATTCTTATCTGGTAATGGTCTTCCAGACTATCTTTCAGGCTGAGCCACAGGGAAAATGTATTTACTAGTTAATTCTTACTTCTGCTTGGAACGTTCTGAACCTGTCGGCTAGAAACTTTGATTCTGACAAATATTGGCAACTAAATAGACACATTAAATGAGCTCAATTGGGCCTTGCAACTGAAAAGGTGACATCACTGAACTGTGCTATTTTGAAGCCACTTACAACCTCAGTTTAAAAGCTAATGCTTCCTATATTGCATATTTAAATTGCTCTTCCTTGAATGACACTGCTTCACATGTACACAACAATTCCTTGATCTTCAGGACTACACAAAACATCTACATCATAATCCTGAGGACTTTTCGAGTTTCAACTTTGAATCAAGTTCAAGCCTGAAAGCCATATTGAACTAGCTGTATTACAGCAAAATTCTCTACTGCATTTCAGGAAAACCACCTATATGAAGTATTTACACACACTTCAGGGTAATGTATGAAGTGGAAGTGAGATTTGATGGGACATTCCCTTACCTTTTGTTCTATTTCTCAAAGGCTGGGATGGCATTCCAGGGAGCTGCCATTCCTAGAAAATATGAACTTGGGGACTCTACTGACCTATTGGACTATAATAGGGAGGTCATTTGAGACAGCCAGCATGGCTGCACCAAGGGCAAGTCCTGCTTGACCAACTTAGTGGTCTTTCTGTGATGAAGTGATTCCATCAGTGGACAAGGGAAGGGCTACAGATGTCATTTATCTGGATTTCTGTAAAGCCTTTTACACATCCCTCTACACCATCTGTCTCTCTAAGTCGGGGAGAAGATTGTATGAGTGAACTATCTGGTGAGTAAGGAATTGCCTGGATGGCTGCACTCAGAGAGTAGTGTTCAATAGCTGTCGCCTGTGATGAGTGGTGTCCCTCAGGGGTCTGTATTGGTGTCATTAATATTTGATGTCTTCATCACTGACATGGACAGTGGAATTGAGTGCACCCTCAAATTTGGAGATAACACCAAGAACCAAGGGGTGTGTTGACACACACACAAGGGATGGGATTGGGATGCCATCCAGGGGGAGCTCCATAAACTGAAGGAGCGAGCTCACAGGTTCACTCCTCAAGTTAAACGTGTCATAATGTCCAACAAGGCCAAGTGCAAGGATGCTCAATATCAATACAGGCCAGGGGATGAAGGAATTAAGAGCAGTCCTGCCAAGAAGGGTATGGATACTAGTGAGTGGAAAACTGGACATCACCCAGAAATGTCTTCTTGCAGCTCAGAAAGCCAAACATATCCTGGGCTGTTTCAAAAGAAACAGGGCCAATAGGCAAAGGAAGTGATTCTGCCCCTCTAGTCTACTCTGGTGAGACCCCACCTCAAGTACTGCATCCAGCTCTGGACTCCTCAGGACAAGACAAATATGGTCCTTTTGGTGTGGACCCAGAGGAGGGGCACAACAATAATTAGTGGGCTGAATCACAGCTCCTCTGAGGAAAGGCTGAGAGAAGTGAAGTTGTTCAGTCTGGAAAAGAAGGCTCCAGGGAGACTTTATTTTGGACTTCAAATACTTAATGAGGGCTTAAAGAAAGATGGGGACAAACTTTTTAGTAGGGTCTATAGTGATAGGATAAAAGGTAATTGTTCTAAGAGGGCAGCTTCAGACCAGATAAAGGAAAGAAAATTTTTACAGTAATAGTGGTGACACACTGAAACAGGTTACCTGGAGAGCTGGTGGATGCGTCATGTCTGGAATCATTCAAGGTCAGACTGGGCAGGGCTCTGAGCAGCCTAACATGGAAGAAGTTGTCCCTTCATATTGCAGGGACTTGGACTAGATGACCTTTCAAGATCCTTTCCAATCCAAACCATTTTATTACTCTGTAACTTAAGAGGGGAAAAAAAAAAGCACCAAAAAAATTTGACTAAACTCAATTTGGCCCTTTTGGTATATCTTCCAGTAAAGCCAAAAGAGAATATTCCCCTCAATATTTACATAAGCAGCAGCACTGTTTGAATTCCCTTCACCTCAGAAGTATGGATTCAGTTTTAAGGGAGTGATAGGCACAAAGAATTTTTATTTTCCTAGTGAGATGATTTTCTAGAATCATCTTCCTGTGCAGGTTGCACAGGGTTCAAAATTGATGCTAGCTGATAGTCCATAAGCACTGTCACTTTCTCTTGTCTTCAGAGACCTGACACCATTAAGTAAACACAGAGCTTTAATCAAAAGTAATAGAATAATACTATATTGCTGTTTAAAATATTTTGTTCTTCACAGGCACTCAGTGAGCAAAAAATCACTGAAAACTGTACAAGTAGTCACAACTTCTCTGTTTACTTCTCCATTTGCAAGTTTACCCTTCAGGCTTTCTAGTGTGATCCTATCTCACAATGAACGTTTTTCTATGTTGATTTATCATCTTTTCCCAATCCAAATGACTTTCTGTCATTGTTTTTAACCTACAAACATCAAATTAGTGTTTAAACATTGTCCAAGGAAAAATCTGAAACTCAGTAAATAGTCTTCTGCTTTGCCATCTAATTTTTCTAGGAATATAGACTATCAATCCTTATACAGGTACACACGCATATATTTTCCAACATAAAATAAAGGCACATCAAGAAACTAAAACAGATGAGTAAATAAAATTGAGACCCATGATACAACATTCCCTGAAAGACTCGAGGAAGTCAGATCAAAGTGAAGGTGTCGCTAAGGATGACTGTAATTTAACTTACTGATCATCAAAAGCTCAAGCTCTATGTTACCCCCTCCACTATTTTTCTGGAGTGCAAAGCCCTGGTCCACTTCCACACACGGAAGAGTTTCAGTGCTATTTTGGATTCAGTTTATAGCTCAAACTGAAGTTTCATAAATGGGTATATCCATAAAAGCAGCAACACTAAGTAGTGAGTCATAAACGGGTATTAACGTGTTTCTTTCAATGCAAAACTGGTTCAGTCACATATCACGCAGAACTTCTGTAATGCCCTCGTCAATCTCTCCTTGGAAAATGGCTTAGTACAGGAAATACTTGTTCATTTCTGTTGATTAGCAGTCACAGCAAAAGTACAGTAAAACTAAGATTATTTCTGTTCTGCAGTGCTTTTCCATTTCTTTTCTAAATGTTTTAAATAAACAGCTATCATTAGAGCTGAAAAGGTTCTGAAAACAATTACTACAATTACTACCACACATTGTTTCTCCAACTTCTAATTCAGGGTCCATACTCAGGACTCAATTGGTAATTAAGCGAACACTGTACCATTAAAAAAAGCATGGCTCTCATCACAATTTACAACCTGAAGAGTAAAATAGACACAGAAGCTCAGAGCGATACGTGGTGTACCATCATGGTAATCCCAAAATGACTGCTTATCTACAGATACCAACATGTGTGGTTACGTAATCGGCGACAGACAAAGACAATCAAAAAGACTTTAAGTAATGGTAAGAAGGCCCATGGGAACACTGCAGGACTGTGCAACCAGATCTGACAGTTAAACCTCTCCTTGGTAGGCAGGGAATGGCCTGGGCTGTAGTATTCCACAGCAGCCCAAGCTTTTCTGTCCAGCTGTGCCCAACTCAGGGGTCCCCAGTTCAAAGACCTTGAGCTGTTATAACAACAGCAGGAAGGCCACAAGATTAATGCCAGGGCTAGAGCACCTCTCCCAGACTGAGAGAGGCTGTCCAGCCGGCAGAAGAGAAAGCTCCAGGCAGGCCTTACAGTATCCTCCAAAGGGACTTTACAAGAAGGTTGGAGAGGCTTCTCACAAGGGCACGTAGGGCAAGGGGAAATGGCCCTAAGCTGCAAGGTTTATCCCAGACCTAAGCAAGGACTCTTTACTGCGAGGCACTGGCACAAGTTGCTTGTGGCTGCTCCAGCCCTGGCAGCGTTCAAGGGCAGGCTGGACGCGTCTCTGGCCGGTCAGGTGTGCCGGGAGGAGGCCCCGGCCACGGACGGTGCCTGTGGGGCCGCTCCAGGCGGGCCCGCCCGCGGTTCCGGGACCGGGGCGCGTGCGGGAGCGCGGCGCCC
>WBNO01026490.1:0-14572 GCA_013400575.1 Peucedramus taeniatus | reverse complement strand
TGGAGGAGCTGCTGCTGGAGGAGGACGAGCAGCCGCTGGATAAGAAGAGCCTGGTGCCGGCCGTGTAGGCGGCCCTGGTGGAGGGGCAGCGCCGGCTGGTGCTGCTGGCCCTCCCCGCCGCCGCGGGGTGGGGGCGGGTCACGCCCTCTTCGCCCCCGGCTGTGACCCCCGTGCGGCGCGGAGGTTCCCCTCAGCTCCCTCGATCGAAACGGGCCCTTCCCACGGAAAGGGGGGAGGAGGAGTTCTGGTTTGTTAATCCTTTTCCCACATGTATACCCAGGTTCATGTGGGAAGCTGAGGCTTGGAACACGAGAGGAATTTCTCAAAGCGCCCTTCGGGGAGAATAGAACCGCGGTGAACTTGGTCTCGTGGCATCCCACAGCACTGAACTGTGCTTCCTCTGGAGCTGTGGATCACCTTTTTTCTCTTGAGTTAGCGACCGTCATGTAGGCTTCAAGAACCGCGGAGACTAGTTCTTAATAGTTGGTGTATGTTAGGGAGTGGAGGAAGCTTGGAAGCTTTTGTCAG
Source organism: Peucedramus taeniatus (assembly GCA_013400575.1). Lineage (NCBI taxonomy): Eukaryota > Metazoa > Chordata > Aves > Passeriformes > Fringillidae > Peucedramus > Peucedramus taeniatus. Next base: position 14,044 of record WBNO01026490.1, on the reverse strand, counting down.
TACTCCAGTAAAAGTTGGTGATCACTTGAACTATGAATTGCCTTGGACACTTACTGCAAAACACTTGTTTGTATTTGTAATTATGGCCTTTGTTCACTCTCACATGAATACTGATTTGAATTTCACATTTTCACACAAAACTGCAGCTAATAAATAAACTTATGATACACCAAATGATTGTCTGAAGTGTGAATTTTTAACAGGGACTTTTGGAAACTGTAGGTGAAACACCCTTCAGATCATTGCACTATGCCTTCTCAAAGCCCAAAGAACTGTGGTTTTTTTATTACTGTACCTTCTTAATTATCTGCTGTTTGGAAGGAAATTAAGTTATTGTTCAGACCTATAAAAATTTGCTAGAAAATTTGTTAGAAAATTTGCTGGTTGAAAGAAACTTTTTTAAAGAACTGAGGCAGAGCTTGGTTTTGTAATGTTTCCTTATTTTTTAGGTCATTTAAAGGCTGGCTTATGTCTTCAGGTTTGAGATTAGTTTCTTAAAGCTTCAAAAGCCAAGGTCTGTTTCAGTTCAAGTTGAAACTAACGTGAAAAGGTGAAATCCCATCCATTTTTTGTAAATGTCTTTGAGAATATAGCTACTGAAAAGAGCCATTACTTCACATAATGTCAACATAACCCTCTAATCATAAATGCCACTAGTACTTGTTAAGTATCTGGTTCTGCAGCTCTCAAGTGTGAAAACTCAAGTGTGCTCTCAAAGTGGAAAAACAATTTGGCACAGTGTAGTCAATATCTTCTTGATAAAGTGTGGGTGGTGATGTCTGGTTCTGGTGTTTGTTTTATAAACTTAGGAATTCTCAAAAATACTAGCTGAATGCTCAAGAACTACAGTATTTACAATGCCATCAGGATTGTCTTGCTCTAATAGCAGTTTCCAGTAAAGTGTGGATACCCAAATGATGAAAAGAATCTGCCAAAATAAGACAGGACTCAAGACAGAATGCTAGAAATGTGTAACTGTGTCAGGCATCCTTTTCAAAAGGTTGACACACACAAAAGAGGAAAGATCCTGGACTTCTCTAATAGGATATGCAATTGTTTTTAACTTTTGTGACACTTGTATTAAACAGACTTTTTTTGCAAGAGTATTAAGTTCTCTGGAAACTTGTATAAAGGATCCTTTACACATATATATATATCTTGACAGATAAATTATAAAACAAACCTGCATATTACAGAGGGAGAGAAGTGTTTCAGTAGAATTCAAATTAATAGCAAAAGCCAGAGAAAAGATGTAGAGCATTTCCTCAAGTTGCTGCTTCCTCATGGACTGCAGTAAATAATCCCTTTATTCAGTCAAGCTGCAAAAATTAACTGTTTACCTGATCTGGTTATTGTGAGTTTGGTTTTGAGAACAAAATCCAAATTTAGGAAAGGCCTTTAGTGAGATGGTGCAAAAAGTAATACTTTACTACAGTGCCCCCCACATGATGGCTTGCAGGCATTCCTTCCTTACACACTTTTCTGATCCTTGTCCACAGGAAGTTACATAGACTGAGCCTTACAGGAGGAGTAAATATCTTTTGGGCTGTAACTGTTCGAGCATCCTGTCTGGATTTGTCTATGCAGCTGGTTCTAACAGTTAGCTTGATATCACAGGCACATTCAGCCAAAACCCTTAAAGTTGATGGTTGATAGAAAACACAGAGTTTGGAATTGCCTGACACACTATCTACATCTGGAGTGCTGGGAGAGGTGGTCCTACAGTTGTGTGAAGAGCTTTTACCTTACTCTACTTTTGGTTAAGTCTTTTATTTTCTGGTATTATTGGACACAAAGCATACTTTGTGTCCAATAAGCAGTGAAACCTTCAAGATCCAGACTTCACTTCTTACTCCCAAATTTTGTCTTTAGTTCTCTTTATTACCTTACTACCTTCTGGACTAGGATAGATATTTGTCTTCTTCTTTTTGTTTTGTTTTTGTTTTTGTTTGTTTGTTTGTTTAGTTGTTGTGGTGGTGTCTCCAGGTTTCCATGTCTTGCAGTGTTGAGTCTTTCTTCCTCTGGCCTGAGTGAATGTGGCTTCACTGGATTTGGAAGAGAGGGCATTACAGAACAAAATAGGCACAATACACCGAAAAAACAGAACCCAGAACTATGTCATCTTGTCCTTTTGTTTTATAATTTCAGTTCTTTGCTTCAAAGTAATTTCAGGTGTATACTGATCATTTTCAAAACTAAGAATTTCAAAATCATGGTTTTTTTCATGTTTTTGATTCTAGATTTAAAGTATCTATCTCTTTGCATAGTTACCTGAAAGAAGGGAAACAAACTTTTTTATTTTTATTTTGCTAAAAGCAAATTTATGAATACAGGTGGATTCTTCCTGTTTAAAATGTTTTGCTTAGAATCAACATCTGCATACTATTTTTTACACTGAATTAATGTGTTCTATGGGAGTGATTTTTATACAGTTAAGTTTTATTATTAGCTAAAGGGTTGAATTCAGGTTTATATTTGGGGTTTGTTCAGTATTGTTTGTTTCTTTCCCTACATAAATACATAGAAACATAACAATATATAAAATATATTATTAGGCAATAATATCTTACCATTATTCTGCAGTGTTTAAGATATTAATGCATACTCTCTTTTTTTGACATCTATAAATTCACAGAGGCAAGTAGAAGCAAAAATGTTGTAGCCTTTCACTTCATTGCTAACAATGAAGTGAAAAGCTACAATGAATCTATTTTATTTTATTATTTAAGGAAGTGTTCAGTCTTAGCTGTAGACTTTTCCTTACTCTTCTGTCCTGTGCATCATGTTAAAAAATTATAATGAAATATGAATTTTAAAAAAAGTTATATGTATGGAAGCTATATTAAAAATGCATTTAAATCTTCTGGGGCCATCTGTGAATTTGATGACAATTACTTTAAAACATGCATGTGAACAGAATGGCTCAGTGTCAGTGCTATATTTTATATACATTCTATTGCTCCTTTGAGACCTAATTTAAGTTTCATTAAATATTGCACTATGAAGGAGTCCTTTGTCCACTGTGCTCACCTCCTTGAATGTGCTAGGGTTTTGCGGTGCTATAGCTGCCCATTGAGAATAATGAAATAAATTAAATGTCTTTGTGTGATAAACTAACACCATTCAGAACAGTTTAATTTGGCCACTTTCTCACAAGGCAGTCATCTGTTACTCTTCCCTTTCCATCTATCTCACTGTGTTCAGTATCCCCTTTTGTGTTCAGCTCAGTAAAGATATTTGCATGATGTATAGAAAGCCCTGTTCCAAAGTTGCAAGTGATTTAAAGTAGTGTTTTCAAGCTGGATTTTTAGTGTTCACAAATCAATAAGATCTGTCCTGTATATTTTTAAGTGATAACTGGTATCTGCATTGTAATAGTGGGAAGTTTAGATGTAGCTGCCCTTGAAACATTGTTCTGTAAAACATCAAATTGTATTTACTGCCACATCACTTCCAAAATAAAGCCCTGTATCATTCAGAGAATAATAGCAGCATCTGATTAAAAAGCTCTTTTTAAAAAAGGCTTGCAACCGGTATTATTTCATGACTCTCAAGGCCACTTGTTTGCTCTTTGTGTTGCCAAGAGTCTTTGTGCAGTCAGAATGTAGTTGTAGCAGAAAAGAAGATAAAAGGCATTGCATTTAGAGGCTGAGGCTGATTTAGATATAGCTATATAGGAGAATGACTTTGTTATAAATCTGGGAAGATGGCAAGTTGGTTGGATAATCTAGAGAAAGAGAACATTTTCAGAGAGAGAATTACTGTGGAAAGATGTGACCATCAAACAACAGCTAATGGAATTATATTCATATGTACTTATATATATTTAATGAATAAAAATATTGAATGCAAATTTAGATAAAGTAAAAGATTTGCACTGAGGAAAAATTCTACTGTGTCATGCACTGGCATGCCTTTGAAGTGAGGGCAAGCTTTGGAGAGCTGCTCTGCAAACAATCCTTAGCCCCTGCTGAGATTATTAGCAGTGGTGCTCATTAAGGTTAATTTATTTCATGTGGAAATTTTTGAGGGCCAGAAGCCTGAGCATCTCCATTGTATAAGTGCTGCAGAATTTTCAGTGACCTCAGGTGCTTCCCATAGTTGTTTGCAATTTATCACCTAGATTAGTACAACTCTAACCACCCTGTGCAGTATTGTTTCTTAATAGAGGAATGAGCTGCAATCAGCCAGCAGCATCTAGGTTCTGTGCTTTGACAAACTCGCTTCTAAGTGCCTGACCCAGCCTAATCCTGATTAGTATGTAAGTGCTCGGGGCATAACCGAGGTGAGGTTGTTGCAAAGTGATGACAGCCTACAGAAATTTGCTGAAATACCTGTGTTTGTTCATGAACTGTACATATTTAGCTGTGTCTGTTTTTTTTTCTTCCTTATTAAGTTTGCCATAGTTTTTCTATGCCGTGGTCAGAATCACATTTTTGTGGGCATTTATTATTTCTTCATGTTGAAGGTAGTCAAACCATTTTGCTTAGCTATAGAAAGCCTCAATCCCAGCTGAGGCTTTTATGACCTATAATTTAGAATTTTATTTTTGCTTTTCCTTCAGAAGTGAAGAATTTTGTTTTAAATTATCAAAAACCTTGCTTTTACACTGTGAAGGAGTTTTGCTGCACTGCACTGGTGGGGAAGAAAAGTTTCAGGGTGGATGCTGTAAAATAATTGAAAATCAGAGCAGTGCACTTGAAATGTTTCCCCAAAGATTTTGAAAGTCCACAAGATGCAAAAAAAAAGCAGAGGTTTTCAAAGAAATCTTATGTAAGATTTTGGTTTTCTTTGGATTTAATTTTTTAGTGATGTAAGAACTATCATTTTAGCAAGAGTTAAATATTCTACATGATAAACATTAGTGACTGTATCTACTGTAGGGCTCAGGCACATAAAATCTAAAATAAGGCAATAAAAACCACTACTGGTGCTCAGAAATTTAAATGTAAGTTTTTTATTATCTCAAGCACACCCAGAAGGCTCCCTATTTGGAGCCTTCATCAAAAAAGGTTTTGCCTATTTTACTTTTTAAGTCTGATTATTGTGAAGGAAGCAGTGGTAAAACCAGTGTAACAGTCAGATTTGACCCTATGACTCTGAGTCTTGTGTTCCAGTGCTGAAAAGGGCACTAACATTTGGAGGAGCGTGCATGAAAAGCTGCTTATCTCCTGGATATGCATAGGTGTGCTTGGCTAAATTTTAATAGTCTTTGGCTTGGAGAACATGCAGACAGGGGATGAAGAATGAGGCTTCAGGTGTCAGTCTGTGTTGTTGCTGGCCTTGTCTTGGCACCAGAGAAGTTTTTGATTGTATTCTGCCTGATAGACTTTATTTTCAGCTTTTAGCTGAAGAAGCTTTTGTGACCTTTCTTTTGTTTCTCCATCTCCTCAGTAGCTGCTGCTCAGGGCAAAATGAAGAATCTTGCAAGATCTGTCTCTGGCCACTTAAGAGGCTATAAAAGTGGCTAGAAAAAGACTGAATATATCTTGTTAAAGAACAGATTGGAGCATTGCTGACCATATGGGCAAGAAGCCTTTGTTGCACTAGAAATTTCCATGTAAACAATGCCAAGAAAAATGCTAGACTACACAAAAATGGTAGAGGAAAAACCGTTGCAGTGTTGCAGCAAAGTCGTATGCAAGCTCTTCCTTTCCTGAGGAAAAACTCATAAGGACTGAGATACATGCATCTGGCAGTCTAGCCCAAAAAACCATACGAGTTTTCTGTCTCCACTCAGTCCTTACATGAATTCTTGGGTGAGACACAGGGCACAAAATACCATCTTAAAAGTCTGCTTCTCCAGTGCCTTTAGGTTAGTTAGCATTTACTAACTTTTTATATGGTTTTTTGGTGCCTTTTAGGAGCTAGCTGCAAGTGGTGTTTCCATTCCACCCCAGTAAATTATCCAGGCTTTGTCTCCTGGGCTAAGCATCCTGAGGAAGTGCACACAAATGTATGGTGGAGTCTCTGACTCAGTAGCATAGGTGCCATTCTTACTGCTCTTCTACATTTTTTAAAAATTTGTTCCCCCACCCAGAGCCTTACCCCCTCTACCACACAGCACCATCTTGACTTTTCTATTACAGATCTCTAGAGTAGATTCTGATGCACTCTGGAATGCTCTGTTTTCAAGTGAATTGGCACAAAGACTATTTTCAGCTGTATTCAGGACTGCATTTGAAGCTAAATTAATGTATGTTCTCAGATGCAGGGAACCAGTGGATGCACTTAACTTTCAAACTACAATCATGTGATTTTTGTTTCTGTACTTTATACATTAAATTTTACCAGGAGCCAAAAGTTTTCCCTTTCTGTATGCCAAGCAGCACTGTAATCTCAGAGAAACAGAGTATATCATTGTGTTAACCCATTCTTACTGCCAAATGGGATTGGAAGTCTTTATGTTTCCCCACGTGTTAAGCTGTTCTGAGCAGCTCGTTCAGTACCAATTCACAAAGCAGTTCTCAGGCGTTAGACACAATGTAAAATATAGGCAAGCTGCTGTTTTATTAAGAAAACACAGCTGAAGAGTCTCACACAACAACTTAAAGCTTAGAGAGCTTATTCAAGATGTGGCTTTGGTCCTTGGCATAAAGAAATTCCAGCTCATTATTCACTTTCTAAGAGCTTGCTTGGCTTTGACAGTGGGGAACTGTGTTTGACTGAGACTCTTCTACACCACAGAAAAATTGAATGCAATGTCTCTGAGACAGAAATGAAGCATTTTGCTGATCTGCCTAAGTGATTAACTTCCTATATAACAGAAGCCTCACTTAAGTGAGAATGAGAGTGCTGGGCTCTCAGACTTTCCTACGGAGAACTACTAAACAGTGATTCTAATGGTGCTACCTGTTAATTGATATATGCATTCTGTATTTTCTTGCCTTCCCCCTTCATAGTTCCTACCTTTAATTCTCTTTTAACAATCCTATTTTAAGGTATGATGATTTTCATCCATCATTTTTAATTGTAGGGAGTTTTTAATTTGCTTTGCTCTATAGAACTTCTAAGAAAAGAGGTTCACAACACAGGTAAGTTCAGTTGATTCAGGGACTTAGCTCTTAACTTTAAAAGATTTCCACATACTATATGGGTTTACTGAAAAAATAAAGGTGATTTTTAGGATAGGAGAGATGTTGACTGACAAAGCCTATGCACTGGTTTTATTAATATTATTCATAAATAGAGTACTTTCTATCAGTACTGATGCCTCAGGAAGAAAAGGAGGAAGATGTTTTTAGGAGCTTCTGATGTGGAATGTGAAAGTGTGTAATACTGTCTGTAAGGGAACAACTAGCCAAAAACCATCATTGTGCACTCTTTGCAATAAAATGAAATAAAACAGAGACCAAGATAGCTGCCAGTTTTTTCCTGTGTACAACTGTGTGGGGTAATGTGTATATGTAGCTTTAACACATGGTAAAGTTTGATCATGAACACATGATCTTGAGTCTCTGCAATCACTTTATGAACTTGCTGTATTGTGTTGTTTGGTTATGGGTGCAATTTCAAGCTCAGTTACAGTTTTCTAATAGTTTATTCCATCATCCCCCTAATGTAATGGTTCCGTCTCTGTTGCCTCCTCCCTTCTCCCTGTCAACCTTGTTACTCCTATGCCCAGTTTCCCTAAAGATTCCTTAGTCATTCCCTCAACTCATCCCTGATGTCCTGCCCGTCACTCAACCACCCGTCCCACCAATCCAGAAACTTCTACTAGGGGTGTTGAGTGATAGGCTCGGGCACTGGGGTCCCTCCCCTGAAGTACCTTTATTGGTCCCCTTTGAATGTCGGTATTCCCGATCCCCACTCCCCCGAGTATTCCCATTGGTGGGTGGGTGATTTCCTCCCCTGTTTCCACCCCCGTTTATATTGTGTTGCACAGCCCAGTTCGGGGCTTCTGTCAGTTGGTTCCCCTGCGTTCTGGATCTCTCTGGAGCTCTCCTCAGTAAACCTGGACTTAACCCCCAACTGGAGTCAACTCCTTACTTCCACCATCGTTGCAAGTGTCTCACCCAAGCAAGGCCAAAAGCCTTAGCTGCCCTCCCGACCTCCCGAGGAATGGGAGAGTGTCCCCCGCCGTCCGCTGTGCTGGAGCGAACGGGGAGCCTCCGAGTGGACACACGGAATGGCACAGTGACATTACCTAATTTTTTTCCCCTTTAGGCAGAGGTATGAAACCTTACTTTGTCCTTTGCATTCTATGTCTTTTCAGTGGCATGATTGTTCAGTGCATTTATGCAGTCTCATACTTTTTTCACTAATACATTTCTTTTTAAAGCAGGAATTTTAATAATTTAGATAGCAGCTGTCCAACTAAGAAATTTCTTTCTAGTGACTAGCATAAATTTTGCAAAATGAAATTTGGGGCATGATGTAGCTTATTAGGAATCTCATTTAACTGAATCGGTGAGGGTTGTATGGTAGCAAACTTATGAAAACTGCAGACTCCAGTGATGCTTGCTCACTAGAAAATTTGTCAGATGTGCATTTATAATAATCTTCTAGGAATGTTGAGTCCATTATACAGTGCTTTTTGATTGAAATGGCTCACAGTCTTTCTGAAATATAGAAAGTATTAGAGAAAGTTATTTGTACAGCTGAATTTTTTGAAAAACAGCGTGATCTTGTACCAGTATGGAAGATAATGAAATAGTGTGGTTCAGTGTAACATCATTGATTTGAGTTGAGCCGAGTCATGACAATTAAAAACAAGAGGTAGGTTCAGTACATCAGTTAAACACAGTTAATGAAGATGTTGCAGACCAATGGACATTTCTCCTTAGCTGCCTCATTCTTTCTTCTGAGTAATCCTTCATAAATTGAAGAAAAGGCTAAATGCCATGTAGTGGCACTGTGTGCCACTGCAGATTTGGAGACCGTGCCATTTTTGTAAGATCTGTGGGAGACAGCTTTTCATGTGCAAGTTCACTGCTTGGCAGCTTTTATCACATAACTGAGTGGAAGTACATATTGGTACATATTAATATTAGTACATATTAGTAATCTGAGGAAAAATAATGAAGGGTATTAGAGGGTGGGTAAGGGCTCCATAGTTTCATATCTTTGCAATGGTGGTGGGAGTACATGCATGTGTGTATGTGAATACACACATACACATACAGACTCTAATCTTTATAGAGTTTTTTAAACAGCAATTTTTCTGAGTACACACCAAATACACACTGAAGTACAGTATCAAAATATTCTCTCTCCACATCTGCCCTCTAGGCACTCTGATTCCACTTCTATTTCAGTATACTACAGCTTTCAGGATCCAGGAGCAGGAGCTCATGCTTACTTGTGTTCAAACTTTTATGAAGCTTATGGTGAAAAAAGGGGTTTTGTGGGCCTGTTCTTCCTCTCATCCCCACTGGTTATCCCCAGTACTTGAAGCAAAGATTGAAAGGCATCCAGAGACAATGGTGGAGTCAAGACAAAAGATTTCATAGATGAGTATCTACTCTGTGTGTTCCACTTGCAGAGCCACTGAATTCTTATTCCCTTTGCCCCTAAGGATGCTGGAGGCATGCAGACATTCTCATTTTAGTGTGATCTGATTAATTTTCTAGAGATTAAGTTGTGTTTAAGGCTTTATTTCTGTAGGTATACTCTACTCCAGCTTGTAAATTTTTGCTTTTTTTCTCATTTCTTTCTTTCTATGCATCTGTTGCTAACTACTGATCTAAACCTGTGGATTTAAGGTGACAAAGCTGCATGAGCTGCACTTGCCTTAAATGCATCATAAAGCTGGGAACTATAAAGAATGCCATTTCTTAGTGTCTGGGTAAGTCTTTTTATGTTACAGCAGGAATGTGGAGATCATGGTGTTTAGATAACAGGTTGCCAGTAATCTATTTTTGTGCTAGGTATCAAGTTTCAATTAACCCTTAAAAATTACTAAATAAAAGATATAAAATATTTACAAACATTACAGATTTATGTATTTCTTTTTCCTGTGCTTTTAATCTGTATTCAGCTACAAAATTGATGGCTGCCAGTCCAGTCCAGATAGATGTTCCTCATTCTGTTGCTGATTTCATTCCTTACTGAAAAATGGTCCTTAAATATTCTCTATGTGAAGATTTGTTGCCATCATGGAAATGCAGTATTCCTTTCGCAGCTGTGGTAGTCCTGTCTTACCCTAGAAACTGAAACGTACACATCCTTAACTAGAGAAAAACTCTAGTTTTTCTGCTTCCTAATGATGTATCTCATCCTGTTCCAAGGACCTGTGAACCTTCAGGTTCTTCAGATGGACTTGAACTTGCTCCTCTCCTAGAGCATGTCATTCTACATTCTCCCAGTCTCTGCCTTCAGCAAATTAATAAATCGACCCTACTGGTGTAGGAGTTCTCTATAAATTTGTTAGACTAAAATATTGATGGGCATTAGTGGTTCAGAGAAGAAGGGTACTCATGGTGGAACCATAATTTATAAAATGGTGATGCTTAACAGTCAAGAATGTAAGAGACAGTCCATATCCCTCAGTTTGGTGACAGATTCTGTTGGTATTTCTGTGAAAAATTGGTACAGTTTTAAGTTAAGCAAATAAAAAGCAAGGTATAAGTTCTGCATTTTGTCAGTTAGGAATCCCATGTCTTTTGTGTTTTCCATGAAGACGAGTTTTCTTATTTTTCTTCATGCTTCTAACAAATAGCTCTATCTTAACTGATTTGGAAATAGTTTGCCTGAAAATCTCCCTTGTTCAGTTCTACAGAGCATACGTATTTTTGTTTAGTAAGTAAAAACACCTAATTGATATTCAAATGCTGCTCGCATTTTAGGATCATGGAAATTACACTGGATTTGTAATTAAACACATTTTCATGGTATGTCTTACAAGTGAAAACTCTGTATCAGAAGCAATAATAGTGTTTTTCTCATTATATTGTTTCACTGAACTTGGGTCTACCTTGCAAGAGTATGACAATAAAGTCAATCTGAATTAGCACTATGTAGCACTTAGTAGTCAAGGGGTTTGGGAAAAATGATAAGAGATCATCAAATTCAGTGTGGTAGTTCTTCCATGATACTTGATCAACTTCTAGCTGTCATTGTTTCAGAGAGTTTTGAACTGATTGTAGAGTATGAGAAAAGTTATATTGAAGAGATAGAAGAATGAACAGTGCAGGAAAAAAATGAAGACACAGAGGAAACTGTCAACAAGTTAAAACTTGTTGAACTGTTTATAGCACAAACTGGAAAGGAACTAGTGAAATTACAGACTGGGGCTTGAGAAGGATGTTCAGGTAAGGAGATGAGAAGGGAGAATGAGCACAAAGGAGTAGTTAAATTTTAAAAATGTAAGCAGTATTAAAACGTAAAATTTTATAAGTAGTGAAAAATTGTGAGGCAAGATAACATCTCGAAAAAAAAGTTATTGGGGAAAGCTGCAAGATATATATTTTTTTCCTTTTAAGTAAATGAAGTGCTGTAACATGATATAGAAAAAATACCAAAGTGTGTATTGAAATGACCCATTTGATTGAGAAAGTGTGGCATTACCATCTTACTGGTTCTGCAAGGCTGCTAAAAGGGCTCTTTGTGATTCGAGCTGGAGACAACTATGCTGAAATCTGAATATGTAGGCTGATAACCTTAATAAATAATTTCTAGGAATAGTCCTGTGGAAGTCAGCAGAGGTAATTGTGGCATGAAGCTCTATATTGTGTAAGGATAATGCAGTCTGACTTATTAATCTGAAAAACTTCTGGTGATAAGAGCAGAACAGTCAAATCAGTATGAAACCAAAGATTATTCCCAAGAAATTCAGTTGTCATTGGTGACAAAGTAGCTAATCTAGATAGTTACTGTGAACATGACAGCTGTGGTAATAAATAACTGAATATTTGCTGAACTGTTGTTTATAGATGGAATCATGTTTTACAGTGATAGAAATCTCATCACTATAAACCCTGAGTAAGGGTACCTGTGTGAAAGTAGAGGACTGAAAACTTCTCTTAATAAAATGTAGAAGTGACTGTTTGCTTGCCTCAGCAGGCTGAGGGTGGCTGTGCCGCAGCACCCACATCTCCCTCGCTGATCTCAGACCTTACCTGCTGGGGAATCACCAGCAAGGAGCCAGGCTGCAGGTCACAGGAGGCACATTTTGGTTCTGGGTGAGAGAGGCACTGAGTGTGCTTTGTTGTCATGGGCCTTGTGCATATATCCAGCAGGAGCTGGTATGAAGCAGAGCCGGGTGCCAAGGGCTAGCTGCAGTTCTGGGCATTCAGCCAGCTCTGTGTTAGCCCATTTCCTTTTGAGCGGTGGATATTCCCATGACTGCCCATGGCAGGAATGAGCCAGCAGCTAATAAGGGTAGTGGTACGTTCTTGCTGAGAAACAGCAAATGGTGAGGAATTTTGCAATGAAGGGTTTTCCTGGGGCAGGTCTATTTGTGAGCCAGCTCCATTTTCCATGGCATTTCCTCACATAAGTGGGCAGAATGAACTGTCATTGGTTATCTGTGCACTAAGCAAGTCTGTTAAACGTCAAGCAATTTGCAAAGACACTCCTCACTGCTTTGCCACCCTGATATTAACCAGGCTGCCATGGACATCTCTTCACTGGCTCTATTTGTGTAGGAATGTAACTGTGTCAGTATGTTAGTGTTTCAGAAATGTAGACTAATAAATTCTGATACATGTTAATAAAATTAATTTTTATAAATTTATATGTGCTTATGAGCTTGAGACCATCAAAGGTAGAGTTACATGGGGATGAATACTGCACTGAAAATCTGGTAGAGGTCTTAGAATCTGTTCTGCCTTTTCTTAAAGATGGAAAGGAAAGCATTTAAGAACATGCATGATGGAACATTTTTAAAAGAGACTATTTTGATAAATGAAGGTGGCAATTATTATTATTTTTGTCTTAAAGATTTGTCTTAAATCTTTTCCCTTCAGATGCAAAAAGCACTGACATGATGGAGCTGGGATTTTTAAATGAACAGCACAGATCAATTAAAATAGTCTGTAGTGATGGAAAATTACCATTTTCATTGATGTTGAGGTGAAGTAGATTGCAGAGCTAGTTCACAGGAAATCTTTTGAGTACCATCACAGTGTTTATTTTCCACAATTCAGCATGTATTTTTGCTAACTCATTACTTTGAAAGAAGTACTTGAAGAGTCCCAAAATTTCAAAGGTAAATCAAAAAACCAGAAGATAACTGAAGAAAACTATTTTACTTTTTATTTTTTTTCCTTGTTCAAAGTATAAAGAGAAATCGGTAATTAATGTGGGGTGGCAAAGAGACATTGTTTCTAGCTGGGTTTCCTACAAAGTCCTTTTGGAAATTATCCCTTTTTTGAGTGTGTGCCTATATCCTCCTGTATTTTTTTCTGATTTAACTCACTTTGGGACAAGCTATTCTTCTTTTTTTTAATCTAGGGCAATTTCAGTAGTCCAGCTTTCAAAAGCAAATTTTCAAAAAGCTTCTCTGGAAGTGAGCTGCAGTAGTGAGGTCAGAAGAATAGATTAGGGACAGGTAAAGGGATGGAAACTTTTTAATCAGGCATAGCTGACAAGGAAAAATGTCATTGTGAATATATCCAAGCCCACCAGATCAGAGATAGGTTCAGTGAGAACTGTTGATTAATCCACTCAGTTGGGTGAAAATATACAACTCTAAAGGTATCTAGTCATATATATTCATTACCAGAATAATCTGTCTAAATATATATATATGTATGTATGTATCTATGTGTATAAGGATATGAATGTGTATGTATGTATAAATTTGACTGTAGAGCAAACATCAAGAACAGCTCATCTGCTTAATTTAAACTATACAAATCTACTGCATCTCAGTGACCGAGAAGGCAAAAAGGGGGGAAGATTCTTTCATGACAGCTAGTTAGAGATTTTTTCCTGAAGTTTTAATTGCATGCATAGTAACCAGACGATTTGGCCTGAAAATATTTACTAGACACTTCTGTGATTCATTAGTTCAACTTAAAACAATGCAATAGTACTTCCAGTTCTACTGCTTGCAGCCAAAAATTCTTTTTTTTTAAAATTTGTGCTCAGGAAAAAGAGT